>VZUI01087193.1:0-53038 GCA_013401135.1 Cettia cetti | reverse complement strand
AATTAAACTTCCTCTTTTCCCGCTTCGACTCCGTGGTGATCACTGCGTCTCCCTCGGGACAGCATTGCGCAACATCAGTGTAATAAAGTTTCATTATACTTGGGCTCCCCATAGCGCATCTCATCCACATGCTCCCTGTAGTGGCTGCCCATCCCTGAAGAAATGGGATTGATGCCTTGAGAAGGCTGAACTGGAAGAGATTAGACAGTGCTAAGAGAGTAAAGTAGGTATTTATTAAAAGGCCTTTAAGGATACACCTTGGGCCAGGGCTACACCCAAGATGGACCCAAAATGGTCACAAAATGGGCAACCAGTCACAATGTTTCACGCTTCTCTAAGTTTTGTTCCTTCTGCATATTGGGGTTTAATTGTCCAATTACAGCTTCAGATTATGAAGTCCCATCCTTCTTGGTTTTTTTCTCTTCAGTTCACTGTTGTTTATACTTTTGGGCCTGAAAACTTGTACCTGTTGTCCTTGGTCTCAAGCTGGAAAAGGATTGTTTTATCTACCTACCCTGTGAAGAGAACTAACACTTAATATGAAACTCAGAGCTACACACCTAGGCAGTACAAAATCTAAAAATATGAAAGCTGAAACTTAAGGCATCAAGATAACCCAATTGTTCTGCCTGGCTAGTCAGTTGATAGGTCACTGTCAAAGGAGTAGGACCTTCAGCTTCCACAAGCAGTGCTGTTACTCCTATTCATTTTTCTTTATTCCTTATTGATAAACTGGATGATGTTGACTAAACATTTTTTAATCTGAATTTTATTTATATACTTGCATACTGAAAACTCTCGGATATAATCTAGGCATAGAGTATCACATGGTGTTTCGTACAAGATTGTCACAGAACCATCTACATACACATATATTCTTCAGGCATACACTTCTTTATCAAAGCAGTTGTTCTTCAGTACAGGGTCATCCTTTAGAGAGATGATAGGTCTACTTTTCCTGCCATCTCAGGTGGTTGTAACAGACTAATCCCTCCTGAACTGGAGGGTCATTTGGTGGGTGTTGCTGGTAACAGAAGAAGTGGTGTAGTTCACAGATCACAGAATGTGCTATGTTGGAAGGGACACCCAGGGTTCATCAAGTCCTTCTGGCCTTGCATAGCACCATCCACGTGCCCAGAAGTTCTTTCAGTGGTTTAGAGTACAGTAGTTAGACTTGCATGCCTAGAGTCTGTCATGCTTGGGATCTTGTTGCATAGAATTCAGCTGTAATGAAAACTGAAATGACAAAATTTATGTTTCACTATAAGAAGCTCATCACTTCTTAGTATTGGTATATATACCAAGAAGAAAATCCATCAGTCTATACTTTTTTCTTCTGGCTATCCTGAATTCTTTGAGCTGAAGATTTATTCTTAGCAGCCTAAGAACCTGTCTTTAGTACTGAGTGTGTATTGAGATAGAGCTTTATTCCTTCTTTATTTTAACTATTGTCAGAGTGCTTTTTCATGACCAAATCAGTGCTTTGGACCTTTTTTCTGTGGTCAGGCATATTAATTTCCCAAATTCATGAAGTCTTCAGTAAGGTCAGGGGGCACCCAAGAATACAGAATTGTTCACACATCGCTAAAGCAGTTCAGATGCCAGGATTTTGTTTGGTGATGTCTCTGTGCTTCTGGCTTTCCAGTGGTCTTGTCAACCCCAGTCCATCCAAGTTATGCTGTAGGTGCTCTATTTCTGTCTTTGTTAGAGCATTTCTGCTCAGCCCACTGAAAGATTTTTTAGCAATGGAAGGGTAAACTCCAAAAGTTGCATCCAACTACATGGATTAGAAATCTCAGTGTGCTGTTCCCCCATGTGACCAGTTTCCCTCTTCAGTTTAAGATTTTCTCTGTAGCTATAGCTCATGACTCATTTCTTGCCCCCTTACCTCACAGGTGAATGGCTTATTATGCTTTCTTGTTTTACAAGTCAAGATCTCCTAGGAGGATAACCATAATACTACAAAGGATTCAGACTTGCAGACACACTTAAAATCAAATTCAGCTTTTATGATTAAATGGTATCTTTATTGTATCTCTGAAACTCAATCCTGATAGTCCAGCACAGACCTTTTCAAAATATTTTTCTGAAATGTTGTGTACCTTTAGGCTCATGGTGACTGATCTCCTTTTTCTTAAAAATACTAATGTGTAAAGCTTAAGGACATCTTCATATTGTTCACAGTTGAGGGGCAGAACTGGACCTTCCCAGAGATCGCTTGGCTGTTCATGGTGGTTTCTGACAGATTCAAAAGCAGAGTAATGCCATCAAAGTGTTTAGTAAGTTGTCAGGATGGCACCCTGTCAAAACACCAAACTTCATTTTGTTTAGATAGAGCCCACTCTATCCGAGCTAAAGCTGCATCAGTTATTTCCATGAGAATGCTTTACATCACTCACATATATTTGATGAGCCACTTGAAATTCTGGCCTTACCGATGTCAAAGGTTAGGCCCTTAGAGAATCCGGAGCTACCACGCACTGCTGCTGCCTTGCCATACTCTCAGGTGGTAATCTGTAAAACTCACAGCCACGTTGTTTTGTGAGACTTGTTGCAAAAAATTGCCATGGTTTAAGATAATTTGGAATGTTGTTTAAAGTTGCTTGCCATAAATTTAAATTCCTTGTTGCTTGTAATCCACATGCCTATATGTGCTTTCCCTCTGAGTTCCTTTTGAAACTCTGACTGTAGACATTTTACAGTTGACAACTGAAATAATACTGACCAAACTCTCTGTAAACCAAGCTTGAGTGATAGACAAAAGTACAAGAGTGTGTTTTTTGTGCAAACTGTAAACTTGTGAAACTTTGTCTGACTTCAATAGATTACATATATATATACAAAATTTGACCTTTTAATGTGTGGACTGCACACTGAGAATGTTCAATTAGGATTGTATTCTGCTTTTCTTACTTTTTCTGTAGGTTGTGCTTAGTTTTAACTACCTTTAAAAAGAAACCACAGAACAAATATAAAGTGTTCAGTTTCTATATGCCAAGAAATTATGTTCTGTCTTTCTTTCAGATTCTCTCTGGAACAAATACAGAATTTTTGTCTTTCAGAGATTTGTGAAAGTTTCGTTTTTAACCATACTTGTTTATTCTTCTTAGGACTGTGACTCTAGACCATGCAACAGACAGTGCAAAAGTAATTGGGAAGGAAACTCTAAATATGTTTCACACAATGAAACTGAACATATCCGATATGCGAGGGGTGAGTTAATGGGAAAACTGAAATTTGTCAACCTGTTTTGTTGTCTTCTGTGGATTTTCAGTTCCTTATGGTAGATGATAACCAAACTCAAGCAAAAGTGTAGGTAATACAAAGCTTATGTAAATTAGTGCATGCAATTATATTATGTTTTGTAACCTTTGAAAAAATGTAAAAAAAATATTTTTTTTTACAAAAATATTTTGTAAATTTTTTTACAAATTAAGTTAATGTAAAATTAATTATGCACAACTTAAAACAAGCCTGAGGTAACAAAGTATGACTGTATCTTCCACCGTTCTATCAGCACATATAAATTTTATTTTGTCTTAGGATTTTATGTAAACTTTTGCCATACACTAATTATGTAACTAATATAAACTAATATCTAACTGTTTGTAATGCCAGTCAAAGATAGAGATAAAAGGAGTTTTTGCTCTAGACTGCAAGTCTTAGAGCAAGAAAAGTTACTAGCCCATGTTTAGGCGTTTGAAGGTGATTTTCTGGCTCTTTTGATTCATGGTTTATTTTAGAACTCCTGCTCATCTCAGTGGTTTTGTCATAGCAATGTCACCCCATGATGCTGCTATTTTGACATCAACCATTTGTTACAATAGAACACAGAGGATTTCTAAAACAAACCTGTGTTATTTTGTCTTCTGGATATAGAAGTAGGGTTTTGATTCATAATGTTGCCTTGCAAAGTCATCTCCCTGGCTTGGAGTTAAGGAAATATTTAATTTAAATATCATATCCCATTATGGCAACTAATCAAAAACAAAATCCTTACTATGTAATTATAGAAGAAAACCTGGTGGAAATAGATACACTAGCTCCTTCATGCTCTCTGAGTCCCATATACAGCCTTTTCTAAGTGTTGGGCTTTTTCTTTAAAATTATGGAGGATTGGCAATAAACTAATACAGTGCACCAGTGCCTTCTGAATAGACAACACTTTTCTGCAACCCCTGCTGATTTGGTATTTAAAAGTTAAATGAAAAACTAGGATGTCTTGTAAAATGAGGAACACTTATCTGAAAAGGACTACTTCTACCAAAGTACATTTCATCCACCGAGACTTTGCAAAGACAGTATTTACGAGTGAATCAATAGTCTTTTTCTTATTTGTAGACTGAAGTGATGGATTTAGTTATAGATTGTGCTTGGGGAAAGCATTGCTGGGTAGCCAGATTTAATAGTAACCACATTCTTGTCAGTATTTCTGTATTTGTTAGTCTCTAAGAAATTTCATAAAAAACACATTACTTCATAATCCTGTTGACAGCACTTTTTATATCAGAAAAGTTTAGATGGTAGTACCTTTGTAATTTCTTAGTTGTTGGGTTATGATGGGTAATCCTGGGATTTGCTGGGCATGTTTTTAGTGGCCGTTCATGTGTATTTCAGTATATTTTTTTGTCCTCCTCCCCACCCACAAGAGGCAGCCAGTTCCAAAGAAGGAAATGCTAGTATGATATAATTACAGATTTTTAAATTTTACTTTATTTACTTCATTAAATGAATGCATTTATGTTTTGGATTTAGGTTGGAATTCAGGTTCAGCAGCTAGTTCCCATCAGTAAAACAACTTCAGCTCTCTCAACAGTACAATCAGGACATTTACCTGGTGGATCACATTCAGTTATTGATCTTTTTCATGTTCAGAAAGCAAAAAAGCACTCAGAAGAAGAACATAAGGAAGGTCAGTAAGCTCTGTACGTGGCACGTGTGATAATGATCAGTTCTGAAGGACCCTAACATAGATGACATTTTGGAATACTTATTCAATATTATATCAGTATAAATTATGCAACATAAAATTTATGAGAATGGGGTTTGCTGCTGCAAATGAAAATGCTACTAATAAAACTTGGTATAGGATTAGTCCAATTTTTTTTTTGTTGTTTTAGTTAATAGTAACAGAGGATACTTTGAAATAAAAAGCCTTATGATTGTGCTATATATATTGCATAAGCTCTTCAATTAATGCTAGAAATTACCTTTTACTCTCTTGAATCTTCGGAGTATTTTTAACTCTTAGGGGATCACTCTGTATTTTGTTTCTATATGTATAGTATTTGTGGCTGCTATGGACCTTGAAATATCTTCTAATTCAAGAACTTGCACTTTCCTTCCACCTCGTGGTACCAATGTCACACCTGGTCTCAATTCTAATGCCAACACCACCGAGTCTGCTGTCAAGTGGAATGGTGTGCATTCTCCCATCAGTGTAAAATCCAGGCTCAACCTGAGTATTGAGGTTCCATCTGCTTCCCAGGTAAACCTGAGAATATCAAACATCTGCAGTATATTGTAGTAACTTGGGATTGTCTGTCTTACTTGGATATACCCAAAAAGAGCTCTTTTTAAATAAAAAGAGTTCTAGTAAAGTACAGTGAATAGTAAGTAACTGTTATTGATGCAAAAATATTTTGCTTTCATAAAATAAATAATGTTGAAGTTAGGATGCACACTTAAGATTTGTACAGGTTACCACTATTTAGATGAGAGGAGGACATATTTAAGTAAAGTATTTCTATGGGATATGGGGATTATTTTTTTTAGGTGTGTTTAACGAAGGGACAGCCCTCATTATTTCCATCCCACATGCTGTTCAAGTAGACTCTGTTAGAAGGGTCTGCTGTTGAACAGCAGCACAGAATACTGCAGGTATTTTAGGTATAAGCAGATTTACTTGCTCTTCTGTAGAAGTCTGTCATTTAAATGTCTGTAATTTAAATCTGTAAAGGCGTTTCTGATTTTTTTAACAGCTTTCTCAAATATTTATCAATTTTAAGAAGCAAATTATGCTTTTGGCAGGAAACTTGTTCCTATAATGCAATATCGATGCCAGCTCAGGATCTAAAAGTGACTTGACTGAACAATGCAAATCTCTGTACACTCAGATGCTGCCGTAGGAGGAATGTGTATAAACAAGTGAAAAATGCACCAGCTGTTCAGTAGAGTTTGGTGGCCTTACAGCACAATGTCTTTCTGCTTTTTACCATATTATAAAATGGAATGCAATAAATATTCCAGGGCTGGGAAGGAGTGGTGAGAGTTAGTGCCACACTGCTGTTTGTATACTGTACTAGGAAAGTAACAGCAAGATATTTTACACACGGGATTCCCAGGAAATGATGATAAAGATTATATGCAGCAAATTTGAAATGAGTGAATACAAACAGAACATGGAAGAGTAACTGAAGTGATTAACAATACAGACAGCTTTCATCAAAACCTCTCAGTTACCAAGCCAAGTAGATTTTCATAGATATTTATGGTTCTCCTCTGTAAGTCTGGTCAGAAGGTCCAAATTTTCTTCTTGAAGGTAAAAGATAAACTATTCTAACACAGTTAGGAAGTCTTATTCAGCAGAACTTAGAGGTGAATGTTGGCATTTCTCTACATAGTTTTATTCAAATTTTACTTGTGAGAAAATTGATGCTGTACATCTGCTTGTCAGTTGTATTAATTCAGTTGCTTGTGCAGCTGTCATTGTACACAGCAACTTCTGGACCTGAGGGTTATCTCAGTTGTTTCAAGTGAATAATTGATAGTAAGTAAAAGCTTATTTCATCATCCAACTCTGGCAAGTCTGACAGTATGCAAACATACGTAGTATCAGTAAAGTAAATCAGCAACATGCACCTTAGAATTGTATAAAGAAATTAATTGCTTACAGCTTTGTGCCAGACACCAATTTAGTATTCATATCAACCTGTTGCCTGTATATTTTGAACTCAGAACTTGGGTTTCTTTATCATTAGGTAGCTGTAGAGGAAACCCTATCTATGGCTGTTGGTAAGAAGACTGATCATTGTGAAAAGATAAAACTGAGCATTCGTATTTACTGAGCTGCTTAGTCTTAAATGATATTTTACTGCTACAGAGTGTAATTCTCATGTTCCTAAGTATGTTTGCATACACAGGGTAATATGTAGTGGGTTTTGTAAAATTCAGGCACTGTATAAATAATGTTTTGACTCAAATAACTGTTATCTCTTCCTTAGAAAAATCTAATAGTTTTTGTATACTTGCAGCTAGATAAATCTGTGCTAGAAGCTCTGCCACCTGACCTCCGAGAACAAGTAGAGCAAATACGCACCATGCAGCAAGGAGAGAGTTATGGAGAGAGCAAAAAAGAGCCAATAAATGGATGTAACACTGCACTCCTGTCACAACCAGTTGGAACAGTGCTTTTACAAATACCAGAGCTCCAAGAACCAAATACCAATATGGGAATCAATGTAATAGCCTTGCCAGCTTTCTCACAGGTAGGATGTTTGCATGGTATCAATAAACAATTACTTTTCATCTATAGGAAGTTAGAAGCTCTTTCTTGAGACAGCGTTAACTGGAACCTGTGACTTCCCACAATTATTCATGGTCCTTTAATGTCTTTTAAAACTCTGGTTTTAAATGTTGCATTACCTGTCAGAAACATAGTATGGTAATATTTATTGAAGATTATAGTCTTCAGTCTTCCTGTGTTTTTACTGTTGTTTAATGTAGAACCCCTTCATATATGGTCTGCTCAATCCACTCTGTAAGTAGCTTTTTTTCTGCTTTGCAGCTGAGTTACACTGAACTATGAAGTCTGAAGCAATTCTACAATCTGCTTAGCTGAGTCACAGGAGACTCTTAAGTGTGTGTTCTGAGGGGGTAAAGCCGACTGTGCTAGTTTCTTCTGTAGATGTGGTTGTTTGTATCCCATTCCTGAGAGAAGGGCAGTCATGGCTAAAAGTTATGCATATCTCCATAATTTTTAAATGGAATCATACATGGCATGTCCAGGATGAGAAAAGAACAAAGATGTTTGTCAATATAGGGACCTAAAAGGACATCAGGGAATAGTAAGGATGCTTCTAATGTTATTCTGCCCTTCAGTCCAAGAAGATGCTGAAAAAATGTAGTGTAAAAATTAAAAGGAAAAAAAAAAAGAAAAAACCCACAAAGATTGGGTTGCCCAGAGATACGCTGTCTTGTATTGCATCATTTAAAACAGAGCAGTGTTTTTATTTTTCTGTTTCATTGCAGCTTTGCTGTTCTCAAATGATGTAATATCACTTAATCACATTTACAGAGGCTCGTTGCTGTTTCTAATGCCAAATGTTGCTTAGCTGACAAAAAATCCAGAGAAAATAATGTAGAAATTCCACTAAATAATTAATGCATAGCTTTGATTTTAAAAAAGGTGTAGTCTATTCTTTTACTAAAATTTCCTCACCTTGATTCAAGTTCAGAACCAGTTGTGTCAGTTTTTATTTCTGAGCTGCAAAGTTTGGTTTCCCCTAGTGATTAGTGTGCAAATAATACCTGAGTTCTTCCTGCCCCAGCTGTTTTAAATTTTGTAGTTACATCTGTCCATGAGCAAGATGTGTGTTAAATTAGGCTGTGCTCTGAGCTACACCCCTCCACACTTGGCTTGCCACTCAGTACTGTTTTTCAGGGTAAATGGAAACTGCATATGGCTTACTATAAAAATTTCTTTTAGTTTGTTTATGCTTTATCTGTCTAATAATTAGATAGTCAATAATTGATTGTTCTTTTTTAAAACAGCATTACTTTTTGAAGTTTTCTTAAAAGGATCTAGTTTTTTGCACTGGCTTTTCAGTCTCTATCGACTAATGTATTTTGTGACCCAGTTACTTGATCCAAAAATGCAACTTAGTAGACAGCCTTTTTGTTTGAAGATGTAGTTCCAGAAAAATTGAGTACTTCCTATTTATTTGTCAAGGATATCCATACAATCTATTTGAGAGTGCCTTATGCTCATACTCCAAATTTTCTCTTGAAAGCCATTCAGCTTTCTTCATTGAGGACTAATATTTACAATTTTCATTTTCTGAGTTCGATCCAAGTTTAATACCTAGAATAGTAGGTTTGGGGCGGGTGGGGGGGAAGCTAAACCCAGGTCATTGATACAGGAGGGTTTTTTTCCTGTGTTAAAATCAAAGATGAACTTAGTTCTAAAATACCATCTTAGGCTAAATATAGTTTGACACATTTTTTCTCTTTAAGTCTTTATGCTAGTGTATATTCTATGACTGCACACAAACATTTAAATCTACTTTGTGGGCCATGAAGCAGTGAAATGAGTAGTAATAGGTTTCAGGTATAGAAATACTGCCAACCACTCCAAAATGAGTACTTTATCTACATCAGATGTAAATTGTGCCCTGCCATCTTCTTATAGTTTAATAAGGTTTGTTTTTCAGCTCTTCATTCCTTCTGTCTGAGCTAGGTTTTTATGATCAGATGCAAAGCTAATTGGCTCATAGTGATTTATTCACTAGAAAATGTGGAAAATTTCCTTTGTTAGGTAAAGTTCATCTGTGAAAGGAATCCAGATAGGTTGCATTCCTTTCCATCAGTTTCTGAAGTAATCTTTAAATTTAGAATAACTGTATATCTATGGAGCCTGGATCCTGCAGAAGTGTAGGATGCAAAAAAAATAAAGATTACAGATGCCTAGAAATTAATTACATCTGTAATAATTAGTGGTGACAAGTTTTCATCTCATCCTTAGTGTCTTCACATGGTAGGGATTCCTCCTAAGGAAATTGATACAAGCACATCAGAAAGACTGATAGCTGCATGCTGAGGTCATCCATGACTTAATCAAACCAAGGTTCTCCATAATGTGAAAACTTTCAGATAGCTGTTTCAGTATCAGATACCTGTATCAGTTAGGACTTTGTACAATCAGTTACTTGACACTTCAGTTATATTGGAGAATTCATGTAAATTCAGTTGATGGATCCTTTAATTGAATTTTTCCATGTTACACTGTGGGAGAGCAGTGATTGGGGAATAACCAAAATGCATCCAGTTCATGTACTGCATTATTTCTGCATGACTTAAGTGGTGTACACAAAAAACAGTGTCAATTCAGAGCATTCCAAATCCTTGACTCTGAAACACTTACCAGAGAACACTAACCTTTTAAAAAAGTTTAAGTAAAATTTGTATTTAAAAAGATAACTTACACCTGTGATGTAATTGGCTGTGTTCCACTATAGTGCTTTGTTCTGCACAGCGTTTATGGTATTTGAGGTCAGAGCTGTTCCCGTTTCCTCCTTCAATTAGTGCGTATTCTGTGCGATGAAAAATTTGTGTTGACTCATGGAGTTCTGAAAAAGAATCAAATTTTTGCTAAATTGATGAATTTTAACCTGTAAGAGCATGTTCTCATGTTTATTATCTGTATTATTTAGACATCATGTGTGTGAAAAGCACACTGTACCTCCCTGTCATAGCACACATTTTGGTTTAAAAAAAATGAAATCTCTGTTGAAAATAATAGATGAATTTTAATGCATTTGCAGATTTACATGTAATAAATACAGTATGTCAGATAATGATAGAAGTTGCATTGTGCTCTTAGAACAGTAACTGTAGTTTTGTCTAATTTTTTGTTGTTTGTGCTCATCTCTGATTTTTACCAGTGAAATGAAGGGTACTCTCCCACTGGCAGATTTAATCCACTAAATGATAGGTTTGCTTTTTTGAATTAGATTTTGAAGATTATGAACTGAAAGCATTGTCTAGTTATAATGGGAAACTCCAGATACAAGATGAGTCTGTCACTGATATGCTACTTCAGACATGCAAAGAGAAAAAATAACTGATAATGCAAGAAATTTTATTTTGTCCATGTAAGTGTGTCTGGCAATTGGCATCATTTTCTGTCTAGAATCCAAGTTCCTGGGACAGTTGGAAGGGACTGTGCTTTTTGCAGTCAAGCAAGTGGTGGACAACTGTGGGAGAAAGATTTCATGCTAGTTCAGAATAGCTGGACTTGGCTTTTCCTGACCTTAAAGAACTGACACCATTTCCAAGAATATTCTGAGTAATACAGCAGCTTGCAGGAAATAGAAGTATCAAAAGAAAAGGAAGAACAAAAGTCTGGTGGTCACAATGTTTGTTTTGAAATTTGAAGGGAGTGCTCTCTGGGTTAGGCTTATTCCTGCTCTTAATGCAGCTGTACTGGGTATCAGTAGGTGAGTAAAGGGTTATATGCTCATAATAGTAATTAGAGTAATATTAAATGTACATTTTTGTTGTTTTTACAAACTAAAACATACAGAGTCTTGTACAGTGTATTTTACAGTGTTTCAGTTACATCTCCTCTATTTTTGCTTGGCATAAAATGTAGATACCTTTCTCTTGTGAATGACCTAGAAGGAAGCAAACAGTGCTGCTCACTGCTAAAATAATAAAATGAATCTTTGTTACTGTTCAGGTGGACCCCGAGGTTTTTGCTGCACTACCTGCTGAGTTGCAAGCAGAGCTGAAAGATGCATATGATCAAAGGCAGAAGCAATCAGAGCAGCAGCCTGCTAACACTTTAGGTGAGAATATGTAGTTGTGCAATAGTCTTCTGGTATAGGAGTTGTTTGATATCCAAACAGCTATGCAGCCCTAAGTACCAAACTGGAAAATATAACCAGAGCTTTTCTGAAGATGCTGTGTTCAATTGAATTTCTGTGTTTATTTTTGACAGACTGTCAGTTAGAACCAGCTGTGGTTTCAGTTTGCAAACAGGTGCCCAGCTTTACTCAAATGGGTAATTAATTCAATTCATGGGGACTGTGGCACTAAACTTCCCCACATCCATATGTTTGCTGAATGGAATCTAAACTTGATGTGTCTTGTGATTTAAAGTATTGCACCTTCTTAAGTTAGTTAAACTCTGTTCAGGGAGCATTCGCATGGTTCCCTAAGCCCATAGCACTGGCAGGGCTTTGGGGCAGCTAGAGAAAGATACTGCATCTCACTGTATGACTGATAGTCAGCTGGGTTTACTCTGAGCTGATCACCCAGGTCTCCTTTTCGTAATCAGTAGAAAGAAATAAGACTAATTCCCTGTGAACATGCCTTGTCATAAAAATAGGCTGTAAATGCTATTGGCTTGATTGCCACTTAAACACTACATTGTAATTATAATCACACCCTGATTTCATAGCCAGTGTAGACATGTTAGAATGATGGAATGAGAGTGATTTCCTTCATAAACTGTGATAAAAGCATTGTGGGGGCTTTCCACTGCTGGCTTTGCTGATAGCACTGGTGTGACAGTGCTCTGACTGAGGTGAGGCAATCCATCCAGTAGATACAGATTTCACCAGCAGCTTATATTCAAATACTGAAATGCTCACATTAAAAAGCTTATGAACAGCTGAGTATCCTCTGCATACACTGAAAGTCTATCAGTGCTTTTCAAATACTTAAAAACTTGCCAGGATCTGGAATGGGGGTGTGTTAAAGCTGCTTTATCTAGGCTGTGTTTTCTCAAATAATCATTAGATTTTTGTGGGAGATAGAGTCCCCCTTTCAATGGAAAAGTATTAAATTTCAAATGTATCAACCACTAACTATTCCTGTGTTTTTCAGTGTCAAAAAATCCTGTCCTACACTTGAAGCATACAACTATGAAAAATAAGAAAAAAATACGTAAAAAAAATACAGTCAGTCCTGTGAAAAAGATTCAGAGTCCTTTGAAAAACAAACTTATTGGTAGTCCTGCAAAAAACATGCTAGCTACATCTGGAAGCCCACAGAAGCTAATAGATGGCTTCTTGAAACAAGAAGGAACAGCTGCTCAGGTACTTCTAACACGAATAGCTTTTGTTAAAGCTGTGTCTGCTTCTTCAGACTGAGTTCGTGTTGCTATTTTTCTTTACTGGATTCTTCACTGACACCTCTGTATGTACATGGTGTTCCTGTATTTGTCAGACTGAGCATTTTCCACTTGTGTGTTTGGAACAGGCAGAAGCAGTTCCATCCACTTCGGATTCCTCAGGCCCGTCAGCTCTGCCGACGGAGCAGCCGCCGGGCTCCTTCAGGCCGCAGGCCCCAAACCTGGCTGGAGCTGTGGAATTCAATGATGTGAAGACCTTGTTGAAAGAGTGGATCACAACTATCTCAGGTGCGGGATGTCACACTGGGCTGATGCTGCAGTGCATCACAAAGAAAACTGCTTTGAGTAGGCTTTTTGTGCTTCCTTTCTCCTTCACTCTTCCTTCTGCTGCTTATTTATCACAGTACTCTTGAAGTCCTACTGCCTTGGCTGTCTTGGAAGAACGTGATTCTTACTACCAGTTGTTACTCTGTGGCTTTGCCAACTCCTGTGCCTTGCTTAACATCATGAAAATTAACATGCTCCATCTTCAAGCCATGTGTCTGGCCATTGTCCTATGTCTTGATGTTACTTGAGTATGAGGTTTACTGTGGTTTTCCAACATAT
Source organism: Cettia cetti (assembly GCA_013401135.1). NCBI lineage: Eukaryota > Metazoa > Chordata > Aves > Passeriformes > Sylviidae > Cettia > Cettia cetti. The sequence goes on along the minus strand of VZUI01087193.1, from coordinate 39,576 downwards.
TGCAAACACTAAGATGAAAGCTCTTGAAAGGGAGTTAATTTTCTTCTATGAAGGTCTCATCCTAGAGGCAAAGGTGTGCAGGCTTTGGGGTTTTGTCAAAATAAATGCTGGAAAGAACCCTAGATTAAAAAAAACCTCTGCAACTGTGACACTCTTGCTAAATTATGATTTGAATTAGGTCAAACAAATAGCAGCTCCTTAAAGCCTTGGGAAATTTGACCTTGCTACCCTGGACGTTATTATTCTCCTAAGAGTTTCAAAACAGCTGCTGCATTCTAAATCCCAGTTCTTTTCCCTTTGCAGTCAGTTGTTCTTACTGAAAAAAAAGAAGAGGTCTACAAGACAGGTATTTCAGGACTCTGCAGTCCTGTTATGTGCACAGCTTCTGATGTCAGGAAGATGTGTGAGAATACAGAAATTGTCAGGTTTGCCCCTGATCTGTTGGCAGTGCAGAATTTCTTTATATTCCCATTATTCTGTGATTATATTCTAAGTGTACTTAAAAAAAAATTAAAAATTAGTTCTTTTCTCTATTACAGATCCTATGGAAGAAGATATTCTACAGGTTGTGAAATACTGTACTGATCTAATAGAAGAAAAAGACTTGGAAAAGTTAGATCTGGTTGTTAAGTACATGAAAAGGTAACTTAATTGCTCGTATTTGTGAACTTTAGACTATTTTTGTTAGATTTTATACAGTAGATGCTTCATTGTGAGCCCATTAACCCATCAGACATTCCACTGAGGAGTGTTTTTAACCTTAAAAACTGGGGTTGAGGGAAGGAGTTGGAGTGTTAAAATAGACAATTTGTGAAAAATTAAGAGTAATATTTGGTAGTATTTCATAGAATCACAGAATGGTTTGGGTTGAAAGAGACCCTAAATATCACCCAGGCCCAACACCCCGGCCATGGGCAGGGATACCTGCCCCTGGAGCAGGTTGCTCAGAGCTCCATCCAGCCTGGCCTTGAGCACTTCCAGGGATGGGGAATCTACAGCTTCTCTGGGCAACAGTTTCCAAGATTGCAGTTTTCATCAGCATTGTCCCTTTTCTTTGTCCTGTTTTTGTTCATTTTTTCCTGGCATCTTAGACCTGATTTCATTCTCTTGCTCTATCCACATCCTGTCTCACCTCCAGTCTTTAAATCCATTCCTGTTACTTTGTTACTGTGCTCCTAATACTCTTCCCATGAGTTTATGAGGTTTTAATCCACTTATGACTTGCTTATTAACTAAAGCTTAACTGTGGGGCTCAGCTTTCTAGGTTTTAGATCTGCAAAATATGTTTCACAAAATTAATCAATACCAAAAAGACTACAGAAGTATAGAAAGTTCACTGGGCTTTTGTATTATGGGATATCTTTAGGCCTTAGAAAAGGCTGAATCTGAACTGATTGCAGTGTGTCTCTCCGAAGGGTTCACACTTACTCATGTGATACTGATGTTACACCCTGCAAAGCTGAGTGTAGGAACCCTCTGCCCTTCTGCAATCCAGGGATCTGGAAGGATCCTCTGCACTGAGAGTGCAGAGATGCTTTGTTTTCCTTGGGCAGCTCCTTCATTCGCTTCTTGTAGTTGCTGATTGTGAGTAACTCCCATCATAGGGGGAACTCATAGTTCTCTGTGGATTTTGATTTTAGCAATCATATAAAAAATAAAATGTGATATATTAAAAAAAAATAGTGCCCCAACCACAATTATTTAAATGTGTCGATTGCTCTCAGCATTTGTTGGAATTAGAGAAATAGCATCTCTGTCTTGGGGTGAGAAAGTAAAGATCAGGATTCAGAGGCTTGCCATCTCTGCTCTTCAGTATGCAGTTGGTAGAAGGTCACCCACCACTTAATTCACAGGCTCACACACTGCCAGTTGCCAGCGTTCACAAGCTGCTGTGACACTGCTCACACCAGGAATTTGTGCCATTAAGGCTCAGTGTGTTTAAGTAGAGAAAGGAGGGCTTTACCAGGACTGAATCAAAATTCCATTCATGGGGAGCTCTTGTGATCTTGTTTTTCCAGTGTGAAGACCAAAAGTGATTGTAAAAAGGACTGGTTCTGTAATTGTAATTTTCAGCCTCTTCTTCCTTTTCCCCTTCAGGTTAATGCAGTCATCTGTGGAATCAGTTTGGAATATGGCATTTGACTTCATTCTTGACAATGTTCAGGTAGTTTTACAACAAACTTACGGAAGCACATTAAAAGTTATCTGAACTTGTAGTAAAGAGCTTGATGAGAGCCTGGAGCTCTCTGCTAGCTGTGCCATAAGTGCTTGTGAGGTATTTGCAAAGTGCATGATAGTAATGCCCTGAGTTTTTATAATTTCAAATTTCTTTTTAAACAACGAAGTGTTTTGTACATTTCTTTTCAGAAAGTGCCAAATTTGTCAGTATTGCATGTAAATAATTGTGTTAAAATTCTTTTATTGTAGTATAGAATCTATTTACAAAATGTTTGTTTATAAAGTTTTATGGATTTTTACAGTGAAGTGTTTACAGTTGTTTAATAAAGAACTGTATGTATATTTTTGTACTGATTCTATTTTGTGATGCTTCAGTTTGAATATAGTGAACCCCTTTTACTAAAGGCGCAGCTTTGATTCATTTCACAAAGTTCTGTGCAGTGGCGCTGCCTAAACACATGGAGGAGGCTGTACAGGCAGCTGGCCACTTCTTGTTTCTTGTTTCTTCTCTGGTAACTTTTTTACAGATTCTAAGCTGAGGGAGGAATATTAGTTCATTTCAGTTTCATCCTTCAAAGATTCAAGCCAAGGGTGGCCCAGCCACTCCTGAAGCACACAGGATGCACCAGCCTCACACATTTGTACTTGACCCAGTATGCGTTGAACAAGTCTGTTCAGGGAGCTGGAGAGAAAGAACACTTGACAAAAAGGAAGTTGGTAAGAAAAATCTCTTCTGAAGAAATGATGGGGGTGGTGAGAAGTATCCCACATAATGCTGGGCATAGAATTGAGGGCAGGAATGCCAGCTGGAGCTAACTAGGGAGCAGTATTTGCACCACTGGCTTAAATGGAAGCACCTTGCCTAGTACAGGGCAGGAGGTGCTGCAGGGAGAGCAGCTGCAGCTGCCAGTACAGCTGGGGCAGAGAAAGCTGTGTGGTCACATCCCTGTCTGCAGCACAGCTTACAGCAGTGGCAGCAGGGTTTTAGTTTAGGTTGTGACCAGACACCTCTACAGCCAGGTGACAGATGAGGGAAGGCCAGGAGATGTCACTTCCCTTGACTTCAGTGAGGCTTTTGTTGTATCTCCTGTACCATCCTCAGGGACAAGCTGATGAAGTACAGGCCGGAGACAAAGAAGTTTATTGAAAACTGGGGGCAGGCAGGCCCTGGGCGTGGTGGCCAGTGGAGCAAAGTCCTGTCAGGGCCAGGCCCAGGTGCTGTCCAGAGCCAGCACCAGATCCAGTTCATCTCCCTTGTAAGGAGCTGCGCCATGGGGCGGTGCAGCCTCAGCACGTTTGCTGATGACACAGGGGGGCTGAGAGGGTGGGGGTGCTGCTTCCGCGGCCCCAGCAGGTGCTGGGTGAAGCTCAGCACAAAGGTGCCAGGTTCTGGTCCCAGGGGTCAAGGCAGGAGCTTGTTCCCTCTGCTCAACACTGGGGAGAGGCACCTGCAGTGCTGAGCCCAGGCCGGGGCCCTCAGTGCAACTCAACCACGGGCCCCAGGGGAGCAGAGCTCCCACAGCACAGGCAGGGCTGAGACAGCAGGGCCCTGCCGGAGTCTGGGCCGTGAGAACAAACAGCTGGCGGTGCTCAAGCGCCTGCAGCCAGTCAGTGACGAGTGTCTGTGTCTAGAGAGAGATGGACACGCTCTGAATAAAGAGCTGTTAAGTTTCCATCAGGTTCTGGTTGGGGTCTTTTGGAACCCCTTCACTTCCTGCTTTTGAAGCTGCCTTTTTCTCTTCACCTTGGTTTAAATTAACCAGCACAGCAACTGCTCAGGTATTGCTGAAACTCAAGCAGGTATTTTACCAGCCAGGTTTCAGGTACTGCCCTGGATTTGGAACCAGTAAAATTGGCATCTTTAAGAGGACTCAGTATTAACTAACTGTCAGGTTATTTTAAGTCCCACAACAGGAGCCTGCCAGAGGCACAGATCTGTTTCCCGGAGTTTTACCTATGGAAGAACACCCTTATGCATTTGACAAAACAAAGAAGACTACATTGATCACACTCTTTGACATCTGTGTTCTTAAGAACTTTTTATTAATGTAGTTTTCATGATTGCATAGTTTGCAAAAGAAAATTTTAACAATTAGATGCAGTCGCCTCCCTCTGATCATTCTGTTCACCCACGGATGGGAAGTTGCACCACACACCATAGTGAAAAGGTCCTTTTCAATGGCAAGTTTAAAGTCTAACAAAAAAAAAAATTCCAGAAAATTAAATTCCATTTGCAAAGAAGGTGAGTTATTAAATGTTCCTTTGTAATGGAGTCCACATAGTCTCAATCGTAACATCCAGATTTTTCCAACAAAAAAAGTAATCCAAGTGACAGAAGAAATCTGATCAAACGGCGTGTTGCATGTTAAACTCTTGTAAGTATCTTAAATGCTAAAAATCTCAGCTGCATAAACAATCCTCGAGTTTATTTCAGCTTGTGCTTTTGAAGACTGCTTTGCTCTCATCAGCATGAGACAGCCCCAGTGAGAATACATCAAGCTGTCATCCCAGGCAGGGAGGCAGGGGGAAGGGGGGTAGGAAAATGCTGGGATTACAGACTGTCTCCTGGTCATCACAAACATCCACGCTGGAGCTGCTTCAGTCCCACGCTGTCAGGTGACTCCACAGCTGTGATGCAGCATCCAAAGGCACAGCTCCCGGGCTGGCAGCTGTTTGCAGGTGCTCACATCCCTGAGCAGCAGCTGGAGAAGAGAGCCAGCTCTGACCTCCTCTGGGAGTTGAGTCGTGCTTAGCACCTGGCCTGCCCCTCCCGTGCCTCGGGAACGCTGACATCACCACCTTGAGCACACAGGAACTGCATTCTGAGGAGGAAACGCCTTGGCTGAACAGCCTCCACCTTCCTGCTAAGCAGAGGGAGGCAAGAGGGCTCCTGCCTGGCCTTTCCACATGTGCCACAGCCCATGAAGTGAAACTGATTACTGAAGCAAACTGTAAAACAAATGGGCTGCTATGTCCATCTCCTTTATTTGTGGCTCTGCATTATAATGATTACAGGTTGACTTCTATGAACTGTACAAGCAGTAAAAGGTGGGCAGCTATGCTTTACAACATTGTTTCACACAAAGCAAATACAGAGATACCCAACTGCCTAATTTTCTATTTAAAAAAAAACTCTATAGGCACAAAGCAGAAGAATGTTGGAAAAGAAAGTCAAGGAAAGAGATATGCATAAATAAAGAAGTATTTCTTACATCAAAAATGTCCCAAGAATCACAAAGTCTGCAGGAGCTTGGTTAATCAAATACTGCAGTACTGCTCTCATCAGTATAAAAGTGAAAGAGCTTTAGTTCTGTAATAAAAATTCATTTTATTTTATTTTGGAGAGAAGGAGGGAAAAAGGGTGGAAGGAAGGTGTAAGAGAGGAAAGGGCAAACTTTAAAACAGCAGCCAGTATTAGGAGGGATAGTAGGAGAGGTGAACAGGCACATTGGAACCATGGGAACATGTAAATTGACCACTGTCAAACCAGTGTAAATTTCTTGGTTTCTCATGGAAAACATTTTATCCACATATTTTCCTCCCAAACATATATCCAACACTGTCTTCAATACAGGACGTTGTTGGTAACTTTTTTAGAACAGGAAGAGTGCATTTATTCCTGCCTCCCCATTGCTGTAAAAGTTTATCTAGATGATTTCAAACACTTTCTTCAGTTCTACTATAAGCTGCCAGTCAGACTTCTGCATCTCATCCCTGAACCAGTCCTTCAGAGCATCGATGGACTGACGGCTGATCTGTAACACACGAGACAAGCTCATCAGAACCACACAGGAATTAAAGGCAGCTTTCAGCACATTGGAAAGAGTTACTCTGAAGAAAGGGCAGTCCACAGCAGCTAACCTCATTCTAAGCCCCTGTCTGCTGGTCAGCTCTATGACTCATCCTTATTTGTTTCCCTTCATTTCTCCTCACATGGTGTCCCTTACCTGGTCTAGGGGGGTTGCAGCTGAACAGACCATCCCACACCTTCTGCACTAAGGCAAGAACTGGAGAGGTCTCCTGCTTCTACCAGAGCCTACAGGACCAATAACCCCATCCCAGGCCCTATTTCGGGACAGGCTCCTGGCACCTGTGTGGCAGGAGGCATCCTGTGACATGGTGACTAAAGCAGTTAGGAAGGTGGAGAGCTGTGGCTTTACTTCCAACAGGAAAAGGTGCAGCAAGGGATCATCTCCTCCTCCAAGCCCAGTGGCCCACAGTCAGAGTGACTGGAGGATTGCTATTTACTGTGCAATTTCAAGCACAGGCTCTGGTGCCCTGGGGGACTGCTGAGCTCGGTAGAACCAGCTGGCAAAGAGTGAGTGACATTTTGCCCTCCCAGGTGGGCGGAGCTGCAAGGTCTTTGCAGGCACAGCACCTCCTTCCTCTGGGCCTCTGCGGGGGGCACCACTACAGACCTCAAACCAGGGTCCCAGAGACCTCACCTGCACAATGCCACACAAGCACCCTCCCAAGTGAAGGCCAGTCTGTGACAGGCTTCTCCCCTGTTTTTGAGGCTTCATGCTACATTTCCACTTCAAGCAAGCTGCCACTCTGTCCTAAGCCCTCTCCCCAAATGCAGATTTACTCTTACCTTGCTGACGAGGATATCTGTTGCTTCAAAATGTCGTCCATACATTTTAGGTGATTCCCCAGGAATAGGTTCTATTTTAACACACACTTCTTGGCCTTTCTTTGCAACGTCCACTGGTTTGTGGTTAATTTCAATACTTGTAACTATTCCAATTTCAACAAACTGTAATACAATGAAGCAGCTGTAACACATCCACCAAACCTCTGTGGAACACACCCTTCTCTAAACTCCTGTTTGTAGGCACAGACTTGCTGCAGGAAGTGTGGCACTGACAGCTGCTGCCTCAGCACAGGCAAGCAAAACGTACAGCACAGCAAGTGCCCCGTCCTGAAAAGCACGGGGACACCAACATCCCACAGCCCATCTGGCATATCAGTTGCTTATCCCTTAAAATGTCAAGAGTTGGTCTTCCCCCTTTTCAGCTACCAGGTATAACAATTTTGTCCATTACTCAATACCACAGCACAGAACTGGCAGGTGCCCTCCAGCCAAACTTCCTGTCCCCAGTGCAGGGCTCAGCTCTTCTGGCAGAGAGCAGCGAGATATTTGAGCACCAGAAGAAAGACTTGATCTGCAAGTCTCACCCTCATTCCCTACCAGCAATCTGTGCACTGAGGAAAGGCATGCAAGCACTCCATGGTGCATCATCCCAGGAATTACCAGCTGGATCAAACATGCAGTGGGAAGAGGCCCTTACTTACATTTTTGCTAGGTACACACATGGGGGTCCCCTGCTTCACCTGGCCGGCCTCCACCACAACACCCATCACTATTGGGTCCCGAGAGTTGAAAATGAACTGGGGGAGTATTTTCAACTTGCATGGAAACACTGCTATGTGCCTGGAAGATGACAAGAAAATGCACTTTGAAAGATACACTGGAACAGTGGATGTAACATTAACAGTTCTGCCTTCTCCCACACTTCTTGGGCTTTCATTCTAGAAATTTTACTTGGAAAAAAATCAAAGGAATCACGATGAAAAAACCTCTTTTCCATTCTTGATAATTCTAGTCCATACGTGATCTTCAAGGACTACAGGGAGCAATAATCATGCATGCCAGGCATGGATTTTAATTTGACAGGCTTGAGCACTCAACTTAGACCAAGGAGTCGTAATTTTACAGTGTAATTACAGCCACACAAGAACACAGGAACAGAAATATTGCTGCCTGAACTCCAGAATTTCAAGGGTTTGGGAGGTTTTTTGTTGGGTTTTTTTTTTTTTTTTGCCAAGTGAACAAATACATTTAAAAGCTGAGCTAAACAAACTCCAGTTGGGATCAATATGGAATGAAATACATTTTCATTTATTTTGACTATCCTTATTCTACCACCCAATGACGCATGATTTCAAACATTAATTTTAGGTCCCTATAAATCCTTAAATGATTACATATTCATGTTACTGCAGTTGGAATTAAGCCCTCTACACTGGAATCACATGAATATGAAACAATAGATTCAAATCCTTTTAGTTTTGTTTTTTTAACTCTGCAAGACTAACCCATCTGTCATAATCTAGGAAGAGAAGCCAAGTAGAAAGCAAAACCTTAATAAAAACACTCCACGTTACACAACAGTTCTAGCTGAATCTTGCATCTGCTGCACAGCTTTCACAGCTCTCACCCAACCAGGCCTAATCCAGATCTAAACAATTAGACTGAAGCACTGAATTCTTGCAAGCTATCAATTTATTGTCCTACCAACTTCCTCCTCTCCTCCTTTTCCATCAGAACTACATGCCAAGTAATAAGGAAACAAGTAGTTAAGTACAGCTTCATTTATACTAAAATAAGAGAAACACTTACTAGGGAAGCACCCAGAATACGATTGCTCGTACTTACTTGAATTCCTCTTGTTTCTGTTTTTTGTAGTCTTGTCTATATTTTGTGAAGGCATCAAATAAGTGATAAATTATTTCAGCACTAAAAATCCGGACTCCTAAGCTATCAGCCATCTCCTGTGCGTCACGCTCAATCCTCACATCGAAGGCCAGGATGACGGCATACCTGTAGGAAGAGCGAGCCAGCAGGTCACACCACAGACCCCGAGCTAGGCCAGGCTGCACCTTCAGCAGCACAGCAAAGCAAAGGGACTTACTGTGGGTCATGCTCCAACATAACTGATGCCTTCATAACATCTTTTTTATGGACAGGGCCTATATTAATTCCTGAATACTGTTGAAGAAAGCCACAAAAATCAAGTCACTAATCTTTTTGAGTCAAAAGGAAGCATTTATTGACTAAACACGGAATCAGTGGCATCAGATAAAGCAAAGTAGTACTTACTGGCACTTCTGATGTTTTAAGAAATTCAAGTAATGCCTCTAAAGAGCCTAAAGTAGAAGCCTGGACATAAACACCTTTCTCTTCTAATTTGATTGCATTCAGCGTTTGCTTCAGTTCATGTATTAGTTCATCCTTTAGGAAAAAAAAAAAAAGGAGAGAAAAAAGCAAGTTTTAGTTCTCTTGCTGTTTATGCCTCAGGGTACAAAATCTTCCTGTTCATGAGCTGATGACAACATGCGACAGCCATGGTGACAGGTCCCAGGTGACAGAGCTGCAGTGTACATCAGACAGCCTGTGAGACACTGACTGTTTCTGGCATTAGAAAAGCCTGAGCTGAACTAGACCTGAGGATTTTTCAGGAAGATGATCGTATAAAACCGAGCAGACGCCCACCTTCAGAGCTGCTAACATTTCTCTGCTGACTACACATGACTTTCCCCAGCACTGCAAGTTTCTGCTGGCAAGGCTGGGCAAACATGGCCCACACTGTGTGGCAATGCCTTTGGCTGCCTGAGGGTGAGTGACAAAAGCTGACACCTAAAACCATGAGCTGGAAAAGATCCTGAACACTCTTTAGGCCTGGGTACAAAACAGGATGCAAGAGCAGCAAAGCCAGTTTGTTGCTTTTTGAGAAGGCAAAAGCTCACATTTTTTCAGAGCCTATGCCTTCTAACCTCATACACTTAAGTCTCTTCCTCTGCCAGATGAATGGGTTTTGCCATTGACTTCTAGCCATCACGTATCTACTACCAGTAGCACTTTAAGTAAATACTCATGTGGACCCAGCAACAAGCTCTGTGTTTGGACGTCCCAAAAATTTAACCTCCCTTCAAAGGCATAAATAAGTAGACAGAAGACTAAAGGAAGACTGTGTAAATTTAAAAATAAAATTAGCAACATGTGAGTTTCCTTTCTAAACTAACTTCCTGCCTTTGGAGAACACGGAGCAGTTTTGGATTTAGGATACCTACATCCTTTCCTCTATCATTTTTAACATGTAAGTCACAAAAGAATTTTATTGCAAAAGTCTTAAATTAGCTTTGCAATTAGGAGAGTTTGCAGAACTCCACTAGTAGATATTTACCCAATATAATTTGATTAGAATATATCCATAAATTACTACAAATACCAAATCAGTAATTACCAGAGTCAAACTATGCCACAATACTTGTTTTCAAACCTTATTGTAGCAGCAGAGACACCCCAGCAAATATCAGGGAAAAAGCTAATGGTCAAGATACTAAAAATATCACACTAACAAAGCTTCACATGGGCACAAGGCTAAAATATGTTACTGGAACAACCAAAAACCCCAATTATTTGCAAATAACTGAGCTTTTAACATTTGAGTTTCATCACCAGAGAGCTCAAGTAACTGTCAGTGTGTTGTTCTTCAACATCAGCCATCTCACCTTGAGGACTGGGACTTCATCCTCTTTGTGAGCTACGAGCAATGGCAAACCAGCCAGCGTTTTTTCTAAATCTTTTCCAAGAATCTTCACGCCTTGAGCAGCAACAACTTCTTTGTGCTTTTCATACTGGTTCTGAAAAAGAGAATATACACACTAGCAAAGAGTTCTGTGCTGGTGCACAGCAACACAACACAGTGCCAAGCAGCTGAAGAACACAGCGGGGAGCAGTGAAGTGCAGCAGCTCCCAACTTCCATCAGTGATTGTCTCTGCTCTGCATTTGCATGTTTCAGTCCTCCTGCACCTCTCCTTTCAGAGAGAAAGGTGGGCAGGGCACAGGGAAATCTTCTAAAGCAGAGAAGGGCACCAAAAAGGAACATATACTAAAAAAGAGCAGGCAGCAATAGGCAGCTCCTCACTAGTAAAACCCCACAAATTCCGCCCCATAGGCAAGTGACGGGAAGATGCCAACAGCTTAACAAAAACACTAAAGCTTAGCTGACACACAGCCCAAGCCTCTGTGCAGGAAGGGCTGTCTCACTCTCCCACCGGAGGCCATCCATCCTTCTCACATGCATAATTCCATGTTCAATTTCCCAAGTTCTCTCCCCATCTAGGGGAAGCTCAAAGATCTCACACTCAGGACATGGTTCTAAGGCATAACAAAAACAGTTATTTCTGAAGATCTTTAAATTGATGTTGGAAGGATTTTCTGGTTTATTTCTTCATTTCTTTTAATTAGATGTCCCATCCTCGTCTTAAAACTGCAAGGCAGCTTCCTTCCTCAATAAGCACTTTGTTCTGGCAAACCTCTATCCTTTAGCCCTCCAGCCCAAAAATGTGAGTCTTATTTCAAGGATGACAATTTCACATGAACAAGCTGAATCAAAATGCATCTTCACGGCCGGCCTCAAAAAAGCCCAACAGCTACCCTAAGTCCACTCCCGCAGCTCAAGGTTCCCAAACCCAGGAGGCCTGGCCTATTATACTCACCTAGGTTATCTAAATGGTTTTCTTTGTCTTAAAAAAAGTCTGTGCAGACATTTATTCCTACCTTTTTAAACAGGAAACATCAAAGCACCTCTTTTCATCATCTTGAATTGCATGCAGTAATATGTATTTATTTATTTACAGCCTTTTGATTCTGTGTCTCCTCATTTCATGGAAAGCCATGCAGGAAGGATCTCAAATTCAGGGCCTCTCCTCTGGCTAAGACCAGGGCAGTAAAATCTACAACAACTCTTTCAAAAGGCAAGAGTCTGCAGATTCTGCAGAAGACTTGGTCACTGCCACTCACCAATCAGCCCTAGAAACTCGTGTGTTCACTTTTCTCAAATGTGAGTGCATATGATTTTTGTTACTAAAAAACCACTTCTACTATATTATAACTTTAACTCAGGAGTTGCTGTACCAGTACACTCCAGTTTCCATTTAGGATGGATATCTCCTTCTCACATGCAGCCACATACTTGAATCCCTTATTAAAGCATACACGTGCTAATCCCCACTGCAAGGTAATTCCTTGATCGTTCTCTTTGCCACTGCTGTGACAACACATCCCAACACAAACATACATTTTCACAAAAGACACCAGATGTTCCCTGTGTTCCCCTTGAAGCCCCCTTTAGACACCAACAATATAAGCACATTCTGCTACATTCTCTTTTTATAAAGCTTGATATATTTTTTCCTGGTTCTAAATGTCACTACAGTAACCCGCTGCCATACCTTGACTCGTAGCTCCTTCATCGGAGGAGGCAGCAGCAGACCTCTGATCTGAGTTACAATGGGACCTTCCACCCCAGGAACAATAATGGTGTCTCCTTCTCTCAGGCGTCCATTAATCAGAATAACATCTATGGTAGTGCCCATGCCTGGCAGTGCTTTAACCTGAATGAAAGGGGAAAAAAGTTACTTCCTATTCAACACTTCAAACACTCTTTTTTGACCAGAATGAAGGGTGCAGGGAAGGGAGAAATTTCTATATGAATTTCAAGGAAGAGTTGCTGTATTACCTCCATGACTTGAGCTCTCAGCTCCTGACACTCAGCCAGTCTCTTGGTCAGCATGGTTTGTGTGAGCTCAACGAGAAGAGCTATGAGACTTCCCATGCCATCCCCTGTGTGAGCAGAGGTAGGTACAAGAGAAACAAAAGTGCGGGGATCCTTATTCTCATAAAACAAGGCCGCGTTCAAACCCTGGAATCAGGATCAACAGTTACATAGGGAAAAGCACATATACACATCACTATTGACAGCAACATTCAACCCCAGTCAGATACCACTGCATTGTTGAAATCCCAGTTTTAACAGCCAACACTGACAGCATGCTATGGAACATGAAGCCTTAATCCACACTTGGAAGCAGTGTGGGATAACTCTACAAAGCTAATTACCCCACCTAGCTTCTAGACAGCATTGTATGCCACCAACAGAGGAAGTTCCCAGAACTGATGTTATTCATACCCTGCCAGCATCCAAGAGAAAAAGACAGATGGGATTCTCTCAGGCTATTCCCAAAGAGAAAGAGAACAGTGACAGAAAACTACTTCTGCTATTCACGACTCCATTGACCATGCACAGCAATTGGCTATTTTTTTCCAAACCAGCAGTAAGGATGGAGCAGTTAAAATTATGCAAAATGTAAAAACAATGAAGTTTGGTTAAATGAGAAGTTAACACCAAGGTGTCAGATGCAACAGTTTTCTTGATATTCCAAGTTGTTTTGGACAAAACAGAAACCACCCACTAACCCAAAACAAACCACACCACTCACCCAGCCCCCTTTACTATTACTTTTAAGCAAAGAACCTCGAATATTCCAACCAACCTGTTTTGCAAATTCCACTATGATAGCTTTTGCACGTTCTTCGAATTCATCTTTGGTATTTTTTTTCTGCTTCTTTAAGGTGACAGCTACATCTGTATCTGGACTTTTCTTCCAGTCATATAACCTATCAATCTTGAAAATACAGCAGTATGTCATCTTATGCAGCTTACTAAAGGGTGTCTTTATGCTTATGCCACATCATCAGCGAGAAACGCTTTATCAACCAACTCACCTAGCCAGCTATCTGCTCCAGTAATCAAATTAAAGCTTTTTTATTTGCTTTAGCTCTATATTTAGCTTTGTTTATGTCAAGCAGTGTTACAGGATAGCAATATTGCTTCAGATTTTAAGAATTCAAGCTATAGTAATCTTTTTCATATGGAAAAATTTATATGCATAAATTACACCAAGGTTAGAATAAAACATTCAGGAGATACCTGTTTATAGATTCACATACACACAAAAAAAACCCCCCACAACCATGGAAGTGCTTGTGGGTTTTCCTGAAAGGAGACTACACTAATTTTACTAAGATCTTTTAAAATTTACTGGTAAATATGGACCCTTTCCCATGCTGCTACAGAGAAGGGACCAGAGTGGGGTTATTCAAAAGAAACAACTGCAGTCTTTGGAAGATGCACTTCCCCAAGGTAGCTGCCAAAGCAGAACAGACTTGGCTCAAAAATTTATTTGCTGTACAAACCAAAACTACATCTTAAGAAAATAGATTATAACCTGGTCAAATAATAAAACTATAACTTAAAATGCAAGAGCTTTTAGCTATTTAACTTCAGGCTCCCTGTAGGCCTTTGATGGCAATGAATGACAGTCAGCTCTTAGGGTCTGACTCAGAGATCTCTCTACTACTCTGCCATAAGGCCTGGCCACCTCTCCATCACAGAGGCTGTTTGCAATCTTTCAAAAAGTAGCTGGTTTTGGCAATTAGATAATGGCTTCCTCAGTTCCAACCACCTTCAACCTTAATGGTCCTTTCATTTTTTGAAGTATATTGCAATTTTTACACTGCACACAAATAGCAGCCTGACAGCTCTCTGTCAGCATGTCAGATGGCTTCCAAAGTCATTGGACATGAGTAATTTCCATATATATATATAATTCAGAGTCATCACAAACAGGCAGCATAATTTCTCATGCACAGGATTTCTAAAAACAGGCCTGAAAATAACTGGCTAGTTTTCCATCTAACATTGCAAAGCCCAAAACACTTCCCCACCAGTGATCAACATTACTGCTCCATGGCCTAAAGTCAGCTTGTCTTCAAGTCAAATTGACCAGTATCAGTGGCTAAAGTATGACTCGTCAACAAGAAGCTTGTGTTGGAATTTTATCAGAAAAATGCACACAAATCTATATAAGTAGGCATAAGGAGGGAAAAAATCCACAATTGAAGTACAACTTCCAGAAAGGTGAATGATATACAGAAGTTACATAAGGCAACAAAATTTACCCATCAGGACTCAAAGAAGAACTGATTGTTCTGCAAAGGTTCTGTAGAGCCATTGTGATATCAAGGACACAAAAAAAATGCAACACAGGACCCAAGAACCACCCCTCCAGGTTTTACACAAAACTGAAGTTCAAGGAAGGAAACAGACAATTGCCAAATGCACTATTAGAGTGGAGAAATACACTATTAGGATAAAAAAAGTATCCTACCTTATTGAGAGCTACTATAAAGGGGCATTTCTTTGATTTCAACAGATTTATTGATTCAATTGTCTGTGGTTCCAAACCATGCATGATGTCAACTACAAGTATAGCAATATCACAAAGGGAGCTTCCTCTATTTCTTAGATTGCTGTGACATTAAAAGACAAAAAAATAGTAATTTAGCAACAGAACCTTTATAAAAACACCAAGTACAACATTAAACTTACACTGACAAACAAACAAAAAGCTAAAGCTCACCAGTTATTTTCCCCTCAAAAATGTAAACCATACAAATGACACTTTGTAATTTTCATTTAACAAAATATATTAAAGAATGTGTATGAAAAACTAAGAAACTATTATTCTCCTAAAAGTTTTCATATTATTTTATATTTTTACAATGTAAGATATGTTCTGATCATTTTCTGAGCAACAACTGAGACATTTAAAGTGAAATGCATGAGAGTAAAATCTAAACAAGACTTTTTATATACTGCATAAACACTAAGACTATCACAATTTTATACAATACAATGTAAAGACACTATCACATCTTTGTTACCAAAGAAAACCTGGCTAGAAGAGGGGGAGCTGTAGGAGGTACCATGCCATGGTACTGAGCTGAGCATTACAAGTGCCCCACAACAGCAGTTCAATGCTTACAAAGGCTTTTACTGAAAAATGTCACATCCGAGTCTTCATCCTTCTGTTCTGAGATTCCACCCAAGATCTCACCTCAGTGAGTTCAGTCACGTTTTACCCTTAAAAGCTGATTTAGTGGCCTGCCTGAATGCCACTGGCGTTCCTAGAATGCATTTGACCTCTGCTAAGATTCAGATGGCTTGTGTAATTAGTAGGTTCTAGTCTTAAAAATTCAGTTGCCTTAACTGGGACACTAAGAGAGACTAGGACAAAATTTTTAATTTTTCATAGCAGAGTACTTAGGTCACCTGAAATCCTCACCTTTTTTTTCCTCCAGCTAGCTTCCTGCTTCCATCTTTCCTCTTACACTAACTATTTATTTACGTGCTTTTTCAGATATTCATGGCTCAACTGGCACGAAGACAGAACATTAATCAGCTATAAAAGGCCAATTAACCAGATATAAAAAGCACCTGCAAATGAAGCAAATCCACTTAATTTCTCTACTTTAAGTTGGTTTTGTAGGACTTTTTTTTAAGTGAGAACTAAAACAATGAATTCAGCAGAGACCTCGCACTTCACTAAAAATATCTTTTTGTTGGCTTTTGCCATCAGTTCTGAGAAGTAGAACATTGTGAGAAAACATTACCTGAAAGACTCATGTCCTGGAGTGTCGATTATCAGCATGCCTGGAATTTTTATGTTCTCTCTGTCAAACTAACATTTCAAAATATTAGCCATCTTGTAGAGATTACACAAGTAGGAAAAAAAGAACAAAATAAGAGCTGGCAACATTACTGACAGTAGGCACTTCAAAAATCCAGATACATATTTTAAGGCCAGCACACTCTATAAACAAAATCGATCAATAGTCATTTCAACATTAAAAAAAAAAAATGATACAACACATTCCTCTAGGTATCAACTGGCCACAAGCTAAGCTAAAATCTGCCTACAGAAGAAAAAAACATTTCAGGGGTAGTGAAATGTACCATCCTTGTCTTGATTTTCTCCTCTCCCCTAAGTTTACACATTTACTAAGTTGAGTAAAATCTTGGAAAAAGCCATTACTACAGCAAGGCTTTTCAGCCAGCTGCTTCTGCAAGCAAAATAGGATATAGTACCCAAAACAAATGACACAGAACAGTTACTATTTCTGTAACACCATAAAATTCATCACCCAGATATTGGTCAAATTTCAACACATACAGCAAAGGGTAAGTTGTTAACAGCAAATATACTCAAGAGGTTTCAAGAGGCTTAATTAACAATCAAAATACTGACAAGTAAGCAGTCTGTGTGTACATATGTGCACTGTCCAAAACAGAGTAAACAGTACTTGCATATTTTTCTGAAGAAACAGCAATGCATTAACTGAAATCAAATGTATGAAAAATGAGACAGCCTTCCCTTTGCTGGGGGAATGATAGGAATTAAAAAACAATCGACCCCAAAATTAGAGAGCAGGGCAAGTACATCTGTCCATGTCAGGAAATCTCATAAGGCCTTTATTAGTCCACATTTCATATTTTTTAAGATGCAGTTGTTGAAGTGTTGTAACTTACATTTTTCACCATCTTGGTTTGTTCATTAATAGCTTCGAGAGGAACATTAGTTGCACCAATCTGCTGAGTGATACCACCAGCTTCACTGTCCTGCACATGAGTGTGGCGGAGCTAAAGACAAGAAAAGACCAGAAATACATGTAAGTTATGTCTGAGCACACTCTTAATTTTTTCTGTCTTCAACCAAAAAAAAAAAAAAAAAAAAAGTATAAACAAGAGACACAAGCAGTGCTTTCACACTCCACACCTTACCTTATCTAAAATTTTGGTCTTGCCTGTGTCTACATGCCCCAGGACACAGATAACTGGTGCTCTGAGCTTTTCAGTGTTCATATTTTTGCTGTTTTCAGCTCGTCGCTTCTATGTAAAAGACACAAAAATTGGTGAGTATAAGCCAAAAACCACAGCTCACTTTTTGATTTGATGACATACATACAGAGTTAGCTGTGGGACTTAAATTTTCAAGGCAGTTTAAGGTCTGTCATCCCTCTTCTGGTAAATCAAAAATTTTTGACTAACAGTTACATTTTTGTTTGGTTGGCTCTTGTTACAGTCTCGTAGGCCAAGCTGTTATATCCAACTAACAGTAGCTTTGCTGATGGTGCATTCTGAACAAGCACCTTGGGTAAGGGAACCAAGAACGTTAGCAGCCGTGAAAGCGCTGCACAATTTAGACACATCTTTGAAAACATCTATCTGTAAAGAATAAAAGCCTCCTTTTCCAGGAGGGATGTAGAGGAGAAGGGGAACAACACTGAAGTTGCCATCTTTGTGGTCAAGTTATCTAAAAGCAAATACTTGATCTTCAGACAAAACCAAGTATTTTTTTCTTAATTAACACAATTTCTGAACCTTCTTAAATACTAGTCCTGACACAACCACAAATTTGACAAAATTAACTGAGAATGAACCTGTTTGTTATACAACACAGGAATCCAAGTGTGTCTTAATACCTCAATTCTCCGTTTAGCTTTGTCATAAGCACGCTCCTCCTTAGTGCGGTCATCATCAGAGTCATACTCAGAATCAGAGCTGATTTCCTTGCTAGGCTTCTTTTCCATAGATTGTTTTCCAATAGCTTGGGAGTCTGGCTCTCTCTCATCTGAAGTCTTTTCATCCTCATCTTCACTGCCTTCACTATCTTCAGATTCTTCACTCTCTTCTTCCTCTTCCTCCTCTTCATCTTCCTCCTCCTCTTCCTCATCCACTTCATTTTTTTCTTTGACTTCAATATGGACAGGTTTGCTCTCTGTTAAAAAAAAAAAGTAAAGTAAAAATTCTCTATTAAGTTCACACTTCTGGAGGAGATGGCACCAAAAAGCAAAAAAGGCTACTAGAGAAAAATGAGGACAGAGTAGGTTCTACAGTAAGTGCTTGTCAAGATCATTTTTCAACTTCTAGTGTAAAAAAAAAAAAAAAAAAAAAAAGTGTTTCATGTTCAGAGTTGCTGGCTTGTGTTTCAAATCCAGAAGCAAAGTAAGTTTGGGGTGGGGTGAAGAACAATATTATCAGCACACTTACTTTTAACATTATTTGCAAACATTCAGACATTCTAAAGTCATGTGCACTTCATAAAAGAATAATGCACCAACACCTTTTTAATGAAGCCAAAATACTCCAAATCATTTCTATATGGATTCTGTACACTACTGATCAGGAAGCACATTTAAGCAGACATAATCAGAACAAATGGCCTCTTTTATGCCCATTAAAAAAAATCAAATCTCTTCTTCAGGTTTTTCTTAGCTTGTTCAGAGAAGATTAATATTTTTCATAGGAATTCTTCAATAAACAAACAAAAAGAATTATCAGAAAGTAATTTTTGTTCTTCGAAAGCTTGCCATTCAGAATCACCTGGAAAATTTGAAGAGGCAAGCTGATGATCACTTTAAAACCATGGATTCTCCTCCTTACAACACTGTTGGCAGGCTCACTGCTTTAGAGATTAGTTACGTTTCCTTGCTACACTCACAGTCCATCAGCTTAGTAATACACTAAATCTAATTCCCAGGACTCTTTTTCTGGATCCCATTGGCAGAGCCTTCAAATCCAAGCAGTAAGAAGTGCCGTGTCCTCTCCAGGACAGTGGTGCCAGACTAAAACAAACACTCAAGAAGGCAAGCTGCCCTTAGAACTCAAAAGCACAAGAAGAACACAGCTGTGCTGGAATGAAATCCATTCTGCTGTATGTATCAGTATTTCAAGCATTACACTTGAAAGCACAGGTGTCAGATGTACAGGCAAGTAAAAAGTACTTAATGAATAAATAGTCTTTAAGCATAAGAAACATGAAGCACTAAGTCCAGTAACCAACTCCTGTTCAGGAGGGCTCACAGAAATACACTTTTCCCCACCACTGGAAGAAAGTATCTGAGAAGTGATCCCTGCACTGTTGCACAGCCATAAGCTCCCCATGAACATTGCTGTTGAGTACACACAAAATACGGCCTCTGGCATATATGCACAGGAACACAGATGTTCTGGCATTCTTTCCTTTCTTCCAGACCTGCCTCTTAAAGAAGCATATCACAGAATGGTTTTGGCTGAATGGGACTTCAAACACCATCTAGTTACAGCCCCCCTGCCAAGGGCACGACATCTTCCACTAAAGCAGGTTACTCAAAGACCCATCCAACCTGGCTTTGAACACTTCCAGGAAAGGGAATGCACAACTTCTCTGGCAACCTGTTCCAGTGTCTCACCACCCTCACAGTAAAGAAACTCTTCCTGATAGCTAAATTAAACCTACTCTTCATTTGAATCAACTTCCCCTTGTCCTGTCACTCCATGCTCTTGCAAATAGTTTCTCTCCATCCTTCCTGTAGGTTCCCTTTAGGTACTGGAAGGCTGCAATTAGGTCATCCCAAAGCATTCTCCATTCCAGGCAGAACAATCCCAATTCTTTCAGCCTCTCCTTGTAGAAGAGAACGTACTATAACACACGCACACTTCACCTTCACACAATCTTACTCCCCCACTTCTTTGAAAAGTTCTCACAGGGGTACTCTCCTAGATAATGCCAGATTCATGTAATAAAAATACTACAGCTTTGAAATGATTACTAGAGAAGTACAATACAAGGTAAAAAGTCACCTTAAATTCACAGAGATGGTTTAAACACGTATTATGGAAGAGGATTTTTACTCCCATAAAAATGAAAGTACAACCCATTAATTTTAGATGGTAACTGCATGTGAGAGCATTTCCAAAGGGTTAAGCAGTATTTGCGTGGCTTCTGAAAGCTCTTCTTTTGAGAAAAGCTTTGCTTTTCTTGTATGTATTTATCATCATATTTCCCTCACAATTTATCTAACACAGCAGAGGAAAAAATCAGAGTAAAATATTGTTTTCTGTAGAAAGAGAACTTAGCCCAAAGCCTCTTAACCAGAAAAAACATACACTTGGTATTTACATGCCCACCTTTCTCTTCATCTTCATCACTAACCATAGCTTCCCAGTCATCCAGACCTGCATCTTCTGTTTCATCTTCTTCCTCCTTTTCTTCTGAAACCAAGAAACCAAACACTGAAGTTAAAAAAAAAAGTCAGTCCAGCAACACAGAATATTTTTAGATGCTCCTTCTTTTGACATACTGACAACTGCAACTTAAAAGTTTGCTGTTACTATCATTCTACTGAACTATCTCCATGTACCATAAAAACAAGATGTTGCATACTTGAAAAATAATCTCCAACTCTCTCCACAAAAATCATGTAGTAATTTGCCTAGACAAACTTTTGTGGAAGACACAGAAAACCTACTCCTCTAGTTCCTGTCTGCGTATCACGCCAGTGCCTGCATAATGCCTGACCCACAAACCTGTACCACAATCACAAACCTTGCAAGGAGTTGCCCAATTAACAGTCACCATGTGTAACAAAGTGTCAGTGAAACAGTATACAAGTTACAGTAGAATTTTAACTGGTGAGAATATACAAATTGTCTATAAAAAGGACACCAGGAGTCTTAACAAAGCAAGTACTGTGTGTAGGCAAAGATGAGGGCAACAATCTGATCAGCAAATCTGCTGAGAACTCAGTTTCACAAGCTAACACATATCCTCTGCACTCAGCACCCATGAAAGCAAAACATCTGGAATAAAGTAAACAATCACTGTGAATATTGTTCTATCGACTCTAGAAGCAGCATATTTCCTCCCTACCTCCACCTTACTATTGACAAAACAGACTTGTAAGCAATTGAAAAGTCAAGGGAGCGAATGAGGCCCTGGATGTGCTCATTTGAGATAGCTGAGTAAGCCAATTGAACACTGGAGTTCACCCAGAGTAAGGGACCTTTACACACTCATTTTGAAGCTTCATGCCTTTTACTCCATAAAATGTCATCAGTTCCTCCCTTAAGAAGGGGAAACAAAAAATAACAGCAACTACCTCAAGACAGGATGGCCATTCAGCTTCATCCAGCAAGGTATGATAACTACCATGCAGCACAGACACACAAGCTTAAGTGTTTGAAACTTATTAGCTTCACCACCAACCTGGATCTACAGGAAGAGGAGCCTCTTCTTTCACTGGTGTTTCCAGTTCTACAGCATCTTCAGCTGGGGAACTCACCTCCACGCTCTCTGAAATTGCAAGACAGGAAGTTGGTTGCTACATACTTTCAAAGTGCAAGCAAATTGACTGACTGACACATACAGCTCCACCCCAGCTTATTTGGAAAACATTTGGCTTTCTAAGCAGTTTAATAGGTTTATAAGATAAGTCAGTTGACATTAAAAACTCCTCACTTTCTTTAAAAGACAAGAGAAAATGAAGTAATACTAGTGAACTACCCACACTTCCCCTACTGTTCCATTAAAAATGAAAACTAAGAAAAAAGGAAAAGAAAAAAATTACTGATAAAATTTGGGCAAGCACCATTTTCAATTCTTTACCCACACTCCATAAACGATAGGCAGGCACATAATCAATGT
The DNA here is from genome assembly GCA_013401135.1 of Cettia cetti. Classification (NCBI taxonomy): domain Eukaryota; kingdom Metazoa; phylum Chordata; class Aves; order Passeriformes; family Sylviidae; genus Cettia; species Cettia cetti. Next base: position 17,462 of record VZUI01087193.1, on the reverse strand, counting down.
CAAATAAAAAAAAAATTAAAAAAAAAGAAAAAAAAAAGAAAAAAAAAAAAAGGAAGAAAAAATAGCTAAGTAAGAAATACATCTGAAATTTTTAAACTAAGTTTTAGCCCTTGAAAGAGCCACAGTAATCCCCCCGGAAGAGTGTAACACTAAAGTAAAAAACTGACATGTTCAATCTGCATCTAACCAGTACAATAAATCCTAGTTTTCAGAAATGCAAGCCCTTAGGATTGCTCTGAACAATTTGCACCCAGGAGCTGAAAATTGTTTTTATATACAAGAAAACAAATGAACAAACTGTCTCCAATTTAAAAGTACTAAAACTAGAATCAATGTCTTTTCATCTTGGGACAAATTCAGACTTAATTATAAGTCACCATTACTTAAGCTACTTTGTGTTTGACCTGCATGGGCACACAAAGCATTCAACATTGCATTGGTAAAAGGCCTTTACACCTTGTATATCTCCAACATTTAGAAAATCTAAACCCTGAAATGCAATTATCTTAAGATTAGCTGATTTATTTCAGAAATACTTCCAGAAATGTGACTGATCAATTAGGCATCCCTATATGCAAACTACACCTTCTTTATTTTCTGGCTGCTGCTGCTTCTTTCTCTTTTTGTCTTCATATATTGGCCTCTTCTTTGGCACAGAGTCTTTGGATGGCACTTCAACACCTGCAAAACAAACAAAAAATGGTTAAAAAAAATTCCAGGCAATTAATAAATATGAACTTTGGTTTAAATGAGAACATTTTCCACAATTGGAAGATGGAGGAAGAATGTAGAAAGTCGGTTCAATGCATATTTTGTCTTTTTTAAAAGTTTGAATTCAAAAGCTAGAAAACTTGACTGAAATATAGTTCTTCAGATACTCCTGACTGCTCTCAAAAAGAATTTAGATAACTGGAGGAAGGGGATGGCAATGAAACAAAAAATAAATATTCAATCAGATTCTATGACTGCAGGTTTGAAGTTATCACAAACCTGCATAAAACATGAACACATACATCAGGATTAACAATTTAAAGTCTCACTTAAATGCAAAAACTCTCTTAAAATCTCTCTGCCAATGGTCCTAGTTTCAGACAATTTGGAGAAGTTCACAGTCAGAACTCTTCTTAAATGCTTATGGTTGTTCAGGAGATAACATTATCCCTTTTGCTCTGTGTGGGGAGGTTTGTGGGTGTTGACTTGTTTGTTTGGATTTTGGTTTGTTGGGGTTTTTTTAATTTTACAATAGTGATGGTTTCAGGTATTAAAATAATGCCAGATTCAATACACGAGCTTCATCTTTGCCTCACCAGGAAGCAGGTGCTGTAATACATGAAGGGATTCTATCAAAACCAATTTGGTGCAAAAACAAATTAAAAACGGAATTACTGCTGCACATTCAAATTTTTTTTCAGGTACTGAGTGATTTATATTGTAGATTTGACAAAAGGGGACACATAAATAGAAAGATTCTAATAGCTACAGCAACAAGCAAGGAGAAAGAGCCTTCATGTATGATTAAGAGCTCCAAACGTTTTACTAGCTGCAAAGATTCCTACATTTATACATCCACCTACCAGTAAAGTGTCAGCTAGTGTACTCTACAAATACACTCAGCACTCACAAATTACTTTCTTTTTTTAGTCATAAACCAGTTACCAGGAATAATTTAGGACATTTTACTCACAACATATTGGACAATTTTACTTCGTTCCAGTGGAGATTATATGTCACAGAAAAGCAGGAAAGCTCTTACATACTCCTGGTAAATCCCAGAGAAAAACATTTCTCCATGGACTTCCCCCATTGTTTTTGAAGCACAACAGTGGACTTGCCTAATTGAGCATGTGAATTAATTCAAGATCCAGATCATTGGTCTTACAAGACCTTCAGCACAGCCCATGTGCTTTTCCTAGCCTTTAGACTGTACCACTTCTTAAAGTGCTTTTTCCTAACTTCCACAAGTAACATCTTTAAACTGCAAGTAGACTGTATTAAAAAGTTGGATATTCAAAGTGCAAGATAAAAATGCAGGCACTTAAACCTATTAAAAATTAATGGGGAAGGGAGGGCACACACTGCCTTCCTTGAGAACAGAGCAGCTTTTCATGGAATCACTCAGTACTTGCCCTCCTAGCACCAGATAAGAAAAAAAAAAAGTGAACACAGAGCAATAACAGATATAAAGTATGGTTGTGTTTTTTGGTTCAGTTTGGTTGGATTTATTATTCAACTGCTTACCCTGAGCTTGGAGTAGTTTAAGAGTAGCCTCCGCTCTGGCTCTGGCTTCTCGCTGAGCTTTTGTTAAAAGCTTTCCCTCCTTCTTCAAACGCTCCTTCCTCTCTTTTTCCTTCTGTTTCTTTCTTTCTTTCCTCTCTTGCTCTAATCGTTCCTAGAAAAAGATAAATAAACATGAAGAAACTCTAAAGCATGGATTTACACTGCAACTCTAAAGCATGCTTTACACAAAAGCTGCCCAGATATATTCTGTTTATGAGAAACATATTAAGGATTAATTCACCAACTGCACCAGCAAGCAGACAAATTAAGGTTACTCTCTCCCTTATTCTGGCTCAGAGTGAGATATAATCTACGGTACCTCCTCTTTGCGTTTTGCTTCAAGTTCCTCCAGTCGTCTTATGCGTTCTTCCTCCTCTTTTTTTGCCCTTTCCTCCTCCTCTTTCATTTTAGCCAAGGCCTCTTGCATGGCTTTAACTGTGGCTTTACTGGGACCCTTCTTCTTCTCTTTCTCTTTTTCTTCTTTCTCACCTTTCTTTTTTTTCTTGTCTTTTTTCTTTTTGTCCCCCTCATTGTCATCAGCTACAGAAAGAAGAGGCATACTTTCAAAGACCCCAGAAATTTCAAAGATACTTTAAGCACAATTTATGTTTCAAATATGACAAAAAACATCAAATGAAGAATATTTTCACTGGCTTCTATATAAACATTTCATAATGAAAACAATAAAACTCTCTTAAGTCATGGCCTGAAGTTTAAAACTATCAGAATAACAGGGAAGTGAAAAACCACTCTTGCAATACAGAACTGTAATGAGAAATCACCATCTGGCTTGTTTTTCCATGTACTTGAACAAACTACAGGCCAGAAGACACAGCCACCTGTGAGCCAACACAGAGGCAGACAATGCTACCAAATTTCTAGTATTCACAATTCAAAACAAACCAACAAACTATCCTCACTGCCTGGCACATCTCTAGCCTTATAGAAACTACAGGATTTAAATTACAGTTTTAGAACCCATGATGCAAACCTTCTGTTCCTGCAGCAGTCTCTCCTTTCTCTCCAGGACCAGGGACTGCTGTAACTTCAGAAGCAGCCTTCTCTTCAGCTTTTTTTAGAGATTCCTTTGGCTTTGCTGGTTCTTTACCACCTTCTAATTCTTCCTTCTCTTTCTGCTTCCTCAGTTTAGCTTTTTCTTCTTCACGTTTTTTTCTTTCACGTTCTTTTTTTTCTGCCTTCTTCTGAGCCACTGTTTTTACTTTGAATGAAGGTTCTTCTTCTTCATCTCCACTCTCTGCAGCAGCAGCAGCCTTTGACTTTTGGTTTTTCTTTTGTCCTTTTCTAGATTGGGAAACCTCATCTGATTCATCACCACTCTCGCCTGTAGACACTCCTCCTCCACGCTCTTTGCTTTTCTTAACGTTAGTTTCATCTTCTTCTGACAAATCATGTTTTTTATTTGACTTCTGAGTTTTCCCTTTGCTTTTCTTAAGCTGTGTCTCATGATCATCATCATCACTGCCAGAAAGCATGTCTTGTTTTGCTTTCTGAGTTTTTTTAGATTTTTTATCTTTATCTTCCACTTCCTCACTGTCATAGTCATTTTCCAGATTGGCTTTTTTATTCTTTCCTTTTCTTTTTTTATCTTGTTTTGATAAGCTTTCTTCATTGTCATTTTCAACCTGGTAATTAAACAATTCAATAATCAGCCATGAAAAATTACTTGCCATCATGAGTTAAGAAGCTGCATTGAGATACATCAAGAAAAACTTCTCTTACTGAACATGAAGTTTGAAAGCAGCAACTATTCCTGCTCAGTGTACCATACTTCGGCCCACAATTCAGATTTATTCTGATTGGCTTTGATTAATTATCAGCATGAAGATGTGGCTTTTTTTGTGATTGACTTTGAAAATACGATCAAATATAATTAAAAGAACACACTAGCTGCACATTTCACATAGGATCTCCAACTACACTGCAACACTGGAAGTTGTCTGGGACAGAAGTGTCTCATATTTTAACTACCTCCTATTAAAAAGCCCACCTCCCTCTCAGTGTTCACCTTTCCTGTCGAAGGTTGTTCCCTGTCAACTTTCCCTCCTTGCGCCTCTATTGACAGTTCCTCCAGCTCCTTCAGGATATCATCTTCACTAAAATAAGAAAGAAGTTAGGGCACTTGAGTAACTGAGTTTTTGGATAACTGAATAAGATCAGGGAGGTGGAAAAAACCCAAACCTACTCAAAATCTTGTTTCTTCTTCTCTTTTTTCTTTTTGCCTTTGGATTTCTGAGGCTCTTGATCCTTTGCAGCTCCTGCACCTTCTATCTCAGCAGCAAGGGCATCAATATCAATATCATCTTTTGCACTAAAATGAAGAAGGAAAGCAGAGTTATCAGTAGTTCAAACATTATGTTCACATAAGTAAAAGCCATCTGAATAAAAAAATTAAAGTTTCAAAATGCAAAATCAACCACAAAACATGTGCAATGCAGGAAAAAATGTTCCATGTTTAACAAACAACTGTGCACTGTGACCTTATTCCACTCAGAAGAAAGGGAAGGAAAAAACCTTCACACATGGTCTGCTTGAAGGGAGGTGAAACAATAAAACATTCAGTCCTTGCAACCCCGACTTTAAAAGCTTGGCTGTGCAATTTGATGTAACTTCTTGGAGGAATGTAACTAGATAATTTGACTTTGGTCCTCCAAAAGATAAGTTATTTGGCCCTTCAAAGCACAGCTGTCATTGATAGAAAAGCAGCCACCACAATCAAAGTGCAAAAATGAAGCACAAATTCACAACCAGGGGATCCTACTAAGAGATATTTATCTGCTCCTTCAAATACACTTTAGCAAACAAAAAAACTACTGTATTTTTATTTAGCAAATAAGTGAAAGTTCTTTACAGCTTTCAACTCACAGTAAGAGTTGCCTATGCTTTGCCATCAGACTAAAAATTTTATTATCTTTCAAGAAAAGAAGTCACATAGATGAACAGAGTTCAGCCCCAAGCCAGAATTCAAAGCAGATCATAAAAAATACCAATGTAGCTGGCAAGCAATTTGTACCACTTGCCTTGGTATTACCTCTCTGAGGCCTAAAGAAAGCCAAAAGAAGTTTTTGTCCAGACATTTTACCACCTAATCACACTCCCAGTGCAATTGTAAGGAAGGAGAGTTATGTATTCCATCTTCACACAGAGCTTCGGTACCCAGACCAAAACTGCTCTGATGCTGCTTTTATCATAGCTTGCACTTTCAAAACCCATTTAATCAACAAGCTGTTAATATTTCATTTAACTGCCTCTTAGATAACTGGGCAGAAAACTGTTGTTTTACAATTTCACTGTCTCATTTATTAGCACCCACTCAGGATAAATCAGCCAAAGGCTGACTCACCAAATACCCAAAACTATATCCAGAAAATATCAGATAAAATTTCTTCCAGATTCAGGACTTTCAAGATATCAGCAAATTCTAAATACCAGAGCTTCAGTCATGCCAATTTATAAATCCAGAAGCTGAATCTTAATAAAGAATAGCAAGTATTTAATTATTCAGCTACAGATTCTAAAATTCAGTAAGTCTAAGTTGCAGCTCTCTGCAAAAAGGAGAGGGCTGGATTCTTTTGCAAGTGAATGCTGACATTAACAAACATTTTATCCTACACATTTGGAATATACAAGTCACCAAAAACTGTCTACATGTGACAACAGCACAACTAACCAACAAAGTACGTCATTTCTTTAAAGGCCAACATTGATTATTTGTATTTTTAAGATCTTATATTTTCTTCTGGGTAGACTGAACAAGCCAAATAAAAAGCAGAACAATAAAGTACCTCACAGTATAGCACTTGTATTGCCAGAGATACTCTTAGTCAAGAGAAGAAAAAAAACACACCTAAAACATACCTGGTAATACCACTCATGTGCTGACTCGATTTGTAATACACTTGCCAAAAGAAATGTATCTCTCAAATAGTTAAAGGAAGATCTCTAAAGCAATCCTCACCTCCCTCAAGAGAAAATACACATTTTGGGCATTTTCACCTTATGATGACTTGATGTTTCAGCAATTAAAGTGTCATTTTTATAAGCAGTTTAACTGGATGAATATTGGGGTAGCAGCTGAAATAAAAATGCCACTCACTTCTATACCTAGAATTAAAGCCCTAATGTCAGGCCAACTACATTATATCCAGGCCTACACACAGGCCCTCAGACTTCTTTCTGCATTCATTGATGAATATCAAGTTTAAGCACACTTGTTTACCTCCTTTTCCTCTAGGAGTTAATGGAGGAGACTTGAGTCATAGCCAAGCTTGAAGTAGTTTGAAAACACCAAAATACATGCTCTACTACATCTTCCAAGGCTGTACTGCTCCCCTTACTGCAGGATCTTAACCATGTGGTTGTTCAGATACTAAAGCACCAGGCCTTTAAACAGCTCATATTTTACATGGATATTCCCAAGGCTGGCTTTTCACAAAGCAGTTTAGCAGAAAGTTAGGCCCAAACATAAAACACGTGGGTTTTTTCTACAAGCAAAGAAGATGTCTGTAGTACCTCATGTTTCCCAGGGTACAGGCATTAAGAAGGTAAGGTCTTATTTTTTTGTTAAATCAACTTGCTTCAACTGAACTTTGAAGAACAGAACTTCTTTAGGGGAAAAAAAAAAATCTCAAACACTGAAAAAAACTATTTGACACTCATTAAGCCTTAACACCCACCAGCAAGAACAGTTTAGGAATAATAGTAATGACAAAGATTGTCCAGCTGTCACAATAGCAGCATCAGTACAAAAGCCTTTCTAAACTTCGCTTTCACTGTTCAGTTTCTGAAAAAATGGTCAATGGTTTCTGACAAAAAAAACCACAAACAAACTATTTACTAAGAAGTGACAGAGCAGGCTTCAAATATTTGAGCCTCAGTGAAGTAAGAAGTAAAATTAAGGCTGCATGCAATTATATATAGAGCTATAATTAATAAGAACTGACAAGCAAGAATATAATTGGAAAGCCAAGGAACTCAAACATTGGCTTCCATTACTACAAGTTTATTCCCATACTGATCTTCAATTTCCTTACCTTTTAAAACTCTCATAATATTCCACTAGGATTTCATAAGAAAGTATGAAAATTAAGAAGGTGCTCCCCCCACTCCTGGGAGACTCTTACTCCTTTTTATAAGGAACCCACTACACTTTGATGCATAACATGTATCACATTTCCTACGGGCATTGTTAGACACACCATGGAGCTTGTCAAGGTTTTTAAGCAATCCCCCAACACACATTTCAGAAACCCAAACATTCTTTCAGGAACCTCCTTCTCCAAGATCTCCAAAAAGTCTCCATTTTTAGCCTTTACTAGGGTCTGACCCTAAGAGGGCCTGAAACAGGAACCTGAAAGGACTGGAACACTCATGTGGTTTTCAATTTTGACCTCAAACTGCTTTTGCATGAAGACTTTATAAACAGATTTCACAGCCTCACTACCTTAGACCATTCAAGCTCATAATGCTTTGCACTAAAAAAAACCCTCACATTTCCCCAACACAAGAGGCTCAAGGAGATGTGGAAAACAAAGTGCTGCTGCACTGCCTAGAAGGAGTTACTTCCCTGATTTTTATTTGTCTTTGTTCCACTGGTGAAGCCTAAGCCACCTCTGTTATTCACATACTTTGATTCCAGCCTCTATTTTCGCTGCCAGATATAAAAAGAGTTTTGATATTGCTAAAGAAGTGTTTCAATGCATTAAATTACAGCAGGGATTAGGTGTGTGTACTTCACTCAAACCTAAACAAGCAGTTTTCAAAAAAATGGCTGCAGATATTTTTCCACAGAGGTCTGTGCCTAAGGTAGGGCAAAACTCTGCAGTGGGAAAAGACAAGTCACATCAATTAAAGGAGAGTGCAGTAATCAATAACATGTACACAGAGATCACTACACTTCATATATCAAACAAAGAATTTTTTCTTTAGAATTACATCACTAATCAAAAAGAAAAAGTGCCTGACATTTTGCCTAAATATATTGACTGCCTTTTGCCATTTGAGCGGGATTACAGTAATGTAAATCTTTAAAATAGCACATAGAAACATTTACATACTCTATACTTAAAAAATATTTACTTTAATTCCCTAGAAATTACATTAAGAACTCAATTGTTTCTCAAAAGGGAAACAGTTTCAGCACAAGGGTTTCAGTTCAAGTTGTCTGCACAGACTAATGAAAACCTGCATTACAAGGGAAAGCCACTTAAGGAGAGATTCCTGAATATTCACTGGCTCACAAGTTAAATGCTTTGCTAACACAACACCAGGATCAAATATATCCAGACCATCCCAAGTAAGTGTTTGGAGAATTTAAAGGCAGACATAGGCAACAGTAGAAGTTCAGTAAAATCTCTCACACAAACAAAGCATCAAATCAAGGCAGTAGCAGAAACTGATACCCAAAACACAGCCTAAGTTGCTCATGTTACATGTTAAACAAAAATGTTCAACAACAAATAGCTCTACAATTCCAAATCTTGCCCATAAGAGAAAGTTGAAATTTCTTCCAGTGTGAAGATTAAACCAGCTTGGAAATAAAAGAGCTGTCACCTACCGCTGTTCAGTCTGAGGTACAAAGACATCCAGTAGCTCTGCTATTTATAGGACCCCACACAGTTGCAAGCTATTGAGTCAGAAAAGGGAAAAAAAAAAATCTTGTGACTGACAGATGCACAGTCTGTAGAAAAAAAAACCAGTTCTGCTGTGTTTCTCTTGCTGTTACAGCATGGAAACAGTTTTGAAGACTAGAAACACAGTTTAAAAACAAACAAACCCCTCAGCTAATACATTGCATCTGCCAAAAAATATTAAAAGCACCTTAAGGTGTTGGGCTTATTTTATTTGAGGGGGTGTTTGTTTTTTTAAGACATGAGAAACAAGCAGAGCTTTGGATCAAGTTCTTTTTCTGATGCAATGGCCTGCAACAGCCAGAACCTAGAAATTCGCTGTGGAAGCCATCTGCATAGCAGAGTTGACCCTAAAACAAACTCTTACTTACAGATGCTGAAATTGACGTTAATCCTAGTATTCACATTCTAGGGTTTACTCTAGTCTTTTACAGGCATGCTTTCACGTATTGCTAAAAAACCCCCTCACACAGTGAAGTTCACAGTTTCTAACACTTGTTCACAATTAGCCAGATGTATTTTTAAATTCTTTAGTTCCAGCATTTTTTCAGTCTACAATATTACAGGTGCTCATAAGTGCACCACTCACCAGAACAGAAGCTGTTATGCTCCAAATTAAGATTCAAACTTACAATTCTCAAATAACAAAAAATATCAATGCTCCCTAATAAAATACGTCAGAATAGTTACAAGTACACTTTACTATTTATCACTTCTCTCTTCCATGGAAGGTTGAAAACTTAATTCAAGTACTGACATAGTTAATATATTCATCATTAAGGGATTTTCATAGTGTGAACTTGCCATACTAAGGACAGATACTGACTGCAATATAATCTCTGTAACAGACAAATCTCGGCATGGAAATTTGAAAGCCTTCCTCAGCATTGCCCAGGAAAACAAAACCAAATGCTGGAAGACAGTAGTACAGCTATTGAAATGAGTTAATAAGGTTTTATCAGCTCAGTGAACTTTTGCAGCTAAAATGCATAATTGTCTTTCCTTGCCAAACAAGCTCCTCCAGCTTTCTGTGCTGGTTCTAGTGAAGGAAAGCAAACTGACCAAGAGCATTTCATGGACTCTCTACTAACAGACAAGCTGCTTATATTAGCAAGACCACCAGCAAACATGCATGTTTTCCTCCACACACAATTAGGATTTCCAGTACACTTATTACAGTACCTACAACACATATCCCCAAAAGCAGAGGAAAAACTTCATTATAAACAGGCACTGTGCAGCTACACATGGCAGAGAGGGCATCCTGACTAGGCAGTAGTGAGATAAAGTGCAAAGAAAAACTACTAATCCATTCATGAACTGAAAGAGTGGAGCAATAGGATTATACAAAGGAGCTGAGTTGCCCTCATTCATACCAACTTGACTTACTGAAATTAGGTAAACAAAACTGCAGAAATTAAATGGAAGAATTCAGCTTAAAATGAGACAAGCCCTAAACTACTGGAAATTCAACTTCCAGCTTTGCAAACAAAGCCGACAGGATAACACTGTCCTGCTGAAACCAAAACTAAAGTGCACACACAGACTAAAAAATTACAAGCATTTTTCGATCCATTGCACTGAGCAACGTGAACATGATTACTTATGCTTGCCTTCATCTTACAGTTAACATCCTAACTCAAATCATGTTAAAATCTTTTACCCAGGATTGCTTTTCATCTGTCTCTGTTGAGGTGAAGTGGAAACATAAGAAAACACTGTACAATTAAAAACAGACTGAGACAAAGAAACTAAACTTTCATGTGAAAGGGGCAGAAGAGTCAGCAAAGTTGACACAGCAAGAAAGTTGCATCACTGCTGTGAACTCACTGCCCACATTCCTGCATAATCAGAACTCATTTTTGCTGAGGCAACCTTGGAGATATTTCATCAGTTACTTGACACCAGCTCTTCTAACCACCTTCAAAGGAACATCATTGTCATTAAGCAATTTTCTTTGCTTAAGAAAAAAAAGTCCTTGACCTTCAAAAAGAATGAAGAGAAGCTGAACCATCTCTTTCCATGTGTTTGGTTTTGCAGTAGTTTTAGACTAAGTAAAACTAATACCTCTAGACAGATCTTTATCACTGCTTCCCTAGAGCACCTTATCCATCCTGCACCTATGTGAGCCATAAATCCAGTAATAAGATGCATTTCTAAATACAAGATTATCCAAAACCAGCAAGTTACCAATGCTGAATGACATACTCACAGTGGTTTTCACCTGTAGTATTAAGATTGTTTGAAAGACACAATGCCAGTTCAAGTTCTTCTAGAGCAACTGGTTTAAAATATGCCAAAACATAAGGCACTTTGGAAATAATCATTTAATTGTTCAAAACCTCGCACCACCAACTTGTTCTTTAAGTGGGTTATAAATGAAAAATGCAGGCATCTGCTGGCTCAGCAAGGCTATTCAAAACATGAAAACAAAGCCATGGCCTTTTTCTCATTTTGGCCTATCAGAGTACATCAACACCATAAGCTTTTTTTTGGTTTTGTTTTTTCCTCCACTGCAAACATTTAATTTTCATATGACTGAGACAGTTTGAAATTCAGGAAAGAATGAACTGTGCTCCTGTCTCAGCCCAGAAAATGAAGGAGTGTCCACGTGAGCCCCAGCTATGCAACCCACCACTGCTGCTGAGAGCGCTCAAATAAAAATAAAATCACAGCCCCAGAAGTAGGGCACCCTCCTCTTGCCTCTTCCTCAAACCAGAGGGTAGGGGAGGGAAGAATTGACTTCCTTGCCCATTCCCAGCCACACCTTCCACTCTTATCAGCTCAGGCAATCCTGTGGCCACAAGTCCATGCAGAAAACCCTTTTTGGGCAGATGAAAACACACACCTGATTTGTACTGCGGGCCCATGAGCACTGAATGCACTGCAATGGAAGCAGGTACAGCTGGCAGCTGGGGACAGCAAGAGTAACACCACAGGGTTTGAAATGCCCAGCAGCTCAACTGAACTGAGTTTTATGTGGAAGTACACCCCTGTGATTTTTTACAGATGAAGGAAGCTGGTGAAGCTGCTTAATTACATGAGAGAACAAGGAAGTAAAATCTTACTAAAAGGGTAATTGCTTTTCATTCAGGCTCCCAAGACAATGATTCCATTATTAATATTAAAGAGTCATGTCTCCTTTTTCAAGTTTGGCTGGGGAAAAGGAGTGGCATAACTATCAGCTAAGCAAAACCTTCTAAAAAAAAAAACAAACAAACTGAGAACTACACCTTTAACCCAAACGGACTCTAGAAAAATAAGAAGTCTCCTTTATATAACTCAGATTAAAAGAAAAAAAAAATGAACACCAAATCAAATGAACAATCAACCAAAAAAAGAAAAAAATCACCGAAGGAGAAAAAAGCAAACATCACAACCCACAACCTAAAATTTCCATTTAAACAAAGATATAGCAAATCTTCAAGACAAAAAGCTTCTGTCGTGGCCAGTAGCTGGCAACACGGCTCTCTGGAATAAAGCAGCTCTTCAAGGTTCGGTTTATGTGTTAACATCTCAAGAGAATGAGATGATTAAAAGCATGGAACATGAAACACTAAATAACGAAATAGCATTCAGTCTTCCCTGAACAAGTTCCTTTATTTTGTTTGGGTTTTTTTTTTTTAAGAAAAGTGCAAAGACAACAGAAACTACCATCAAGTTCAGTGTTTCACAGCTTCCATATCCTACACATCTAAAACCAAAACACATCCAAAGAACAAGATTTCAAACAGCTTCAGAACTACACTTTACATTGCCTATAGTCCTGAAGATCAAACAATGCCCACCTACATTAGCTATAATTAAAACCAATATTTCATCTTACAGCATGTTTTTAAAGAAACATATTTCAGGCTTTCAGAAGTCTTCAGAGAACTGAAACAACAAATTCTGCAATTCCTGATGGCTTACAATGTACTGTTTTCATACTTTTCATAAGTAGTTACACATCAGATTTAGATGCCATCATGAAGATAATAAAAGAATAAAGATTTCCACAAGACAAGCTGCCTCTTACAATCTCCCCAGTGTAGTGCAGTGTTTTTTGGTTTATGCTGCCCTTACCACAAATATCTTGTGATCCTTACAGACTTTTTACAATGATGCTTTGCTTTAAAATAAAATCCAACAAGTATATATAGTTTTCTTGTAAATATGAAATGCCTGTGTTAAAAATTATAGGTTTGGGGGTAACAAATATACATTTGCATAGACCAGGACAACAAAGTTCTGTAATAGTCAATTTATTTTCTATTATTTTACTCCATCTTTCAGTACAAAATCTTCCATCTTCCAGATGAGATGGGAAAAACGGGGATTTCAAGGGGTTATCAGCTGTTCTCTGTGATGCAGCTGCAGAAAGCTTTGCTTGTGGAAATACATTTGAGAAGCAGATAACTTACAATGACACTCTGGTGAAAAATGTTTCCAAACTACCTCCTAGCCTTCACAGAAAGTTCCTACACAATATTGATAAGATTTTACTTAACACACTAATGGAAAAGGAACCAAGCAGACTGACTAGTAGACAATACCAGACAGAAAGCAATACACAGCATCAGTAAGATCCCTGTACGTCTGACATTAGCAGCAATGTTCACTCTTGGTTGCAGAATCACAGCCAGCACCTGTAATTTCTAAAGCAATAAGCATGAATGATCAGAGTGGAATGCCTAGGCAACTATTCAACACTATTAAAGGGCAGAAGAATAAACAGAGCTAAATACTACCTACTGGAAGCTAAGGAAAACTATTAAGAGAAAAAGAAGGTGACTTAAAGCTGGGGGAAGACATAAAAAGCTAACACCTTCAAAGGGAAAGGCCCATATTCTAGGCAAGCAATAATCTGTAACAGAGTACATAGCACACTCACTAGGAAGTCTACAGAAGCAATCAGAGGCTCAGATTCAAAGCAGAGTTTTGTAGTTTGTAACAGCCTTTCTTTACACACATTAAAAAATTTTCCTAACTAAATTCCAAAGGCAGTAGAATAGAACCTTGACATACCTTCTGCTGTTAAGAACGTACCAAAGAACCAAAGCACAACACTCCTCCCCAAAGGAGCCAGACTATACATCAGAGCACCTGCTCTTCAATTAGGAAAGCTTGAAAACTCATATCTCATATTTTTATTGAAATATTTGCTATGAAATTTCATTTGAAAATGAGTGATCACCACAAACACAAAAATTCCAAAGAGGAAACAAAGTGTCTTCCCCATGGCTTAGGAGCTATTTTGACCCAAGACACTCTCCATCTTTAGGAAGCACCTGACACAAAGTGACCATGTATGTGACCACTCCAGATAAATATGTTCTCTGTTGGCAGATACACAGCAGTCAAGCAGCAAGAGTGCCCAACAGTTGCAGAAGGGCATAACAGATGTGCTGGTATAGTAGGAACTGGTTTGTAGTGTTCAGGTAACATTCTGTATTCACAACAGACTACAGTCTTGCATTTTCATTCTTTTCTTGCTCATCACAGCTGTCATCTCAGTTAGGGTCTTGTTATAGAAACAGAGTGTAAGTGCACAGGGACAAAATTCATCCTCAGCCTCATTTCCCAGCACACCTCCTGGACATACATCAATACCCACTGGAATGGCCACTACCGTACTGAGCAGAAACAGGGGGGGAAGAAACCCCACTACAGAAGTCAAAGCTATGGGGGTGAGGGGGAAAAAGCAGAGTCAAGATTACTTGTACCTTACATAATTTGTCTCAGTGTCAAGCAGAAAATCTCCTTCCTGACACCACATCAACTCTCAAACTAATATTCACAGCATAAACATAACCACCTGCATCTTCCCACATGCTTCCTCTGCACTGCAAGCTGCGCCCATGAGCTGCCACATGCTTTGGGAGCTGCAGCCAAAAAGGATATAAGGGATTGTACCTGAAGCATAACTGTCGGGAAAAAAAGAGAGGAGAAGGAGGGAATAAACAGCCCAGCACTATATGGCCCAAAACTGAAGATGCAGCAAGCAAATCCAGCTGGAAGCCTTTGATTACACAGTGCCATTCCTCTCTCACTTCACTGGAAATGGAGGGGAGACTGATGGGGGATTTTGGAACTCCAAATTCAAGCCACAGATGCAAACATGCAGTGCATCCTTTCTCTCAGGGGACCCTGATGTTCATAAGGATGTCACCTAGAACCAAGGCCACCAGAAAAGGAAAGGTACCTCTGCAGGTACCTGTTCCAAAACATCACTGGCCATGCAGGTCCATCCTCACTTCCATCCCTCAAAACCCCTGCTATAAGACACAGCCAGTGCAGCCATCCTGTCCTCTTTTCTCAAGCACATGCCTGTCTGTGTTCTTCTCCCACATTATCCCTCCCCCGGCAATACAACTGCATAGCCCTGTGACAGTACTGTCACTGCTAGGAGCAATTCCTAAGCTGGGTATCACATTTGCAAGACCTGGGGACTAAAGCCTGTCAAGGCTTACTTTGGCTGAACTTCTGACCTGCCTGCAACTGTTCCTTGATTTAGCTGTGACAGCAATTTCTCTAATTAACCAGGTGCCTATGCCTAATTGGTCCTACTTTTGTTTACCTGGGCATGCTGCAATCATAGTCTCATATAGAAGCAGTGACAAACATTCACAGTAGAGAATGAGACATTCCCAAGTTCACAGCAATAAATAGTGTAGAGAAATACAGGCCTGGCATGGGAGCAGTGGCCAGGGGAGAGACAGGACACAGCGGGGCACAGGCACATGGGACAAACAGAGATGGCTTCTACAGACTTGGCCCAGGACACCCCACAGCTTGAGAGATGCTGGCTGACCTGAACAAAATTAGTTTTAGGGATAACAAACAAAAAATAGTATTTAAAACACAGGGCCTTTCTCTTATTTGGATGTATTGTGGAGCTAACCAGGGGGGGTAGCTAACCACAGAGCTTCATGGAATAACCAGTGAAGAGCAAAGTGACACTAACAAGCACATAAAAACAATCTCACGGGGATCCTAGAGCGAGGAAGATGAAACCACAACCATGAGCAATCACAAGCAGCCAGTGAAGGACACCTGATGCTGACAGCCCTCTGCAGCAGCTCACCACGGCCAGGATGAAACCACTGACCTGAGGACTCGGCAACAGGAAGCACAACTACTGTAACTGCACTGTTGGACTTTCTTTTTTGCAACATTAAGATCTGATGTAATAATAATTAGGCTCTCAAGATTTCAACTATTCTAACAAGAAATTCTTGACCTTTCCTTTAAGGTATGCTTCCATTTTTAGACAAACAACATTCGTGTGTAGCACACCAGAGAGGCCCGTGCTCAGTCATTTACAGAGAAATATGTGCAGAGATCCACAGAATGAAGCATCCAGCAGGCACCAAGACTCTCAAAGTGCTCCCTGCACACCAGCCACTACCCCTGAAACAGCCCCAAGAATGGAGTTTCAGTACCTGAAGGCTTCTCCACGCATCTGGCACCTACCACACTGCGTACAAAGACAGGCACTAGGTCTTCTTTCCTTTAGCACAAATATCCAACCCTTCCCTCTTCTTTCTCAAGTCACACAAAACTCACCTCCTCACCAGAGTTGCTCCCAAGATACTCCTGTGAAATACAGCCCGTGAAACAAGTTGATAATGATACTAAAAAACAACACACATGGCACGGCAAAGGGCATCAGGAAAAACAGAGAGAGGAGGAAAATACCTCACTAAGAAAATACTCATTATCCAGAAAAAGGAGTGGAGAAACTGAAACAGTTTATACCCTAACCCGATACAGAGTACAGGCTTAAGCAAGCATCAATACATGCCCAAGTAATACCAAGTTCTTAGAGATGAAATAGTATTTTATGATACAGCTGTCATGGTGAGAACTTCCAAAGGAGAAACACTTAATGGCTCAAGGAAAAACGTCGTAGTTTCTAGTTCATACACATTTCAAGACATCAGTTTTCATTTATCTGTCAGTACTAAAAACTGAAAATATTCTTTAAACTGATTGTTTCTTTGTATTATTACTTTATAGTGACACGAAAAAATACATTCTCTCCTGACAGCGTACATACACACAATGTCATTCGGTCAGCATTCCATATGGTTAATACAGAAGCCTTTATACGAAACTCTTCCCCGAAAAAAAGTTCACAGATGGGGCATTGTCCACGACGATATGAATATAACGACAGAGGCGACTCTCTTATCCTCCAACCACTAAAATATCCACCATCTTCATTTATTAAGCAAGCACACGAAACATGTAGATATCAGTGTCACAGCACGATCTATAGCACTAACGCCCAGCAAGAGATAAATAATTAAGAAACCCACATTTGAATCACTTCAGTTGCACTAAGCAGCTATTTTTCAGCTGGAAATCGAGCCGCCTGCCCCTTTACGGACAAACACACGCACGGCCGGGCCGGGCCGGGCCTGGCGCGCCCCGCCTGCGATGAGGCCGCGAGCCCCGGCCGGGCCCGGCGCCTGACTCAGCGCCGTGCGGGCCGTGTCACGCCGCCGCGGGTGGCCCAGCGCGGGGGTCCCCGAGGCGGGACGGAGGAAGCGG